>JAQFVV010014319.1:0-41228 GCA_028023455.1 Epiperipatus broadwayi
TCTTCAACCGTCTCTTACGAGGCTCCCCGTAGACATCTGACGTCACTCTAACTCTGCCAGTTCTTATGTTAAAAAATTGCTTGATAGGTTTTGAATAGGTTTTTAAAAGTTCTGTAAGATGGTGCCATCTTCCGATTTATTTTACAAGTAAAAAAATTAAAAAAAATGCATTTAAATCTAAACAAAGAAAGAACATTACTTGTGATTGGTTCTTAGTATGCTCTCACGTAAAAGACATTCTGATTGGCTGGAAAGAACAAAGAAACCGCCTGATCAAAGAAAAATAAAGAAAAACGCTGAGATTTTCATTTCTGAACATGATATAAAATTATTATAAAATTATATTTACAAAATCATAAATTATTTTCAGAGAGAATAATAAAAAACAAAATTATTTTCGAAAAATATTGAAGATTTAGTAAAAATATTAAAGAAATATTTAAAAGAAATATTTACTTTTCTATAACGTAAAAATCGACCTTTTTGTTTATATTATAGCTTTTATGTTGTTAAAATTAACATTTTAGAATAAATAAATAGCAATTTATTTTGAAAGAACTTTCGTTCTCTTCATAACCTGAAAAATTAGTAATATACTTTTATAAACGTATCTGAGTTGAATTTAATATTATAGGCGAATATGTTTTAAATAATAGCTTTGTCTTCAGTTTGTGAGTTGGCCAATTAAAAGATTTGATTTTTACCTTCATACAACCAATAATATAATTAGTGGTTAAAAGGTTAATAGAAAACTATACACTTATAAGAGCTCATTCTTGCTTTTTCCATTGTTTCTCTTTAATAGAAAGGTTAATTTATGTTTTTCAAACATTATGTCGATTATTATCTTAGGAAAATATATACATTATTTGTCATTGTTCTTGAATAACTTTTAAATTAATATTTTTTTTACTTTTTCAATCTGCCCAATATTTTTCATTCATTCCTAATCAAGAGTCATCATCATCAACAATTATTATCAATCCACTGCAGGATGAGAGTCTATCCAAGTTTCTTATCCGATTTTTAACTCACTTCTCCACACCCTGCACACTTTTTATTTCATGTATCCATCTCACATGTGATCTCTTTTTGTGCCTTTTATAATTTGGTCACAATCCACTTTATGATTTCATTTATCCATCTATTATCATCTCTTCTAGCAATATGTTCTGTCCAACTTCACTTCAGTCTTTTAATTCTTCAACGATGTCAGTAATATTGTTTGCCTTCAACGGTTATTGTGTTCTAATCCCTTTTGTTATTCCTAACATGCATATCTCCCATACTTTTGAATGGTCTAAAATCTCTTATTACTTTTTTATTAAGTGTCCAAACCAGATTCATAAAAAACAACTAGTAAAACATATTTATTGTAACTCCTTCTTGTCAACCACATAGACATATTTCTTTTAATATTAAGTTATTTCTACCAAAAGAACTGCAATCAAGTCAGGTTTCTTATGATTTAATTTAATTCATATATTTCCATATGTAGTAATAATCTGATCAAGATTATTTGTATTTGTTAACTTCTACTAACTCATCATAATCAATCTTTCTTTTTCATCTTTTGAGAAAATCCATTGAACCATATTTTGAGTCTTTTTAACATTTACCTTAATGCTACTTGCTTGCTTTCATCTGATAATTCTTGCAAAGTTTCCTGTGGCTCTAAACATTATTTTCAAAAACAATTACATCATCTGCAAAATCTAAATGACTTAAATAATCTCCATTCACTTTTACTCCTTTAGCTTCCCATTTTAATTCACAAAATACTTCTTGCAGCACTGCTGTAAAATGTTTTGGGAGATATGGAGTCATCCTGTCTTACACACTTCTCAATTTTTGACTTTTCCAGTATCATTATGTAATCTAATTGTTGTTGTTGCATTTTTATAAATATTCAAATATTCTTTCAATATGACAATATCTTGGATCTACACTTTGGTGATCCAATGCTTTAATCACTAAAGAAATGTTTACAGAATCAAATGCCTTTTTATAATCTACAAATCCAAAACATAATGGTAACTCATATACATTGGTCATTTCTATAATTTCTCTTAATACTTGGATATGGTCTACTGTATTAAAACTACTTTTAAACTAGATGTATAGCAGTCAAAAATATTTCTATAAGCAAGAGATTTCTTAATTACATAAGCACACAAACATATTAATGGTCATTCAGTTTTGCAAAAATATTTTTAAATATGGCACAGGCAATTTCTAATATAACACTATGTTGACATTACATCTATTTATAAAAATATAGTTTAATAATGATTTCTAGGAACAAATATTAATTAAAGATAAAACACATTTCATTAGAAAGCAGAGTTTAAAATTTATAACTATAGTACTAATAATAATGATGCTTAAAGTAAAATAGGTTTTTTTTTAATCAAAAGTTAATTGTATAATAATTTGAATAATAATTTATTAATTCATTCTATATTTCTTTTATAACACATTTATGACTGTTTCAATTATTTTGCCCATAAATAGTTAAATAATAATAGCAATGAATTTTTAAGTAATGAGCCCATTACAATGGTGTAATATTATTTTTACAAACAAGTATCCAGACAATATTTTTTTCAATGAAAGAATAAGTTAATTTTCATTTGACAGAGTTGAGAAATATTTTTCTTATCTTTTATGTCTGTATTAAATAGTTAAAATATTTGCTAGTAAATGTCTTCCACTATCTAGCAAATATAATAAATAATAATGCGGACAAGTAATTAAAATGTCATTTCAAAATTAATAAAGAGATTCTACAATTCAGAATTTTAATTGTTCATTCATTAAAAATGAATTATCCTGGAAACAACCATTGTTAAAATACAATAATATTAAAATAAATATATTTCAAGGAAATATTGCTGAAGACAAAACATTTCAAAGTGTTTTGATAAATTTATTCCTCTTTCAATATTTTGTTAAAATCTTTAAGCAGTCGTTGAAAATATTAAAAATTGCTATAAGTATTAGAAACAGAAGTATTAATATTGTGATCCCAAAAATATTAATTCAATAACAAAGTTTATTGTAATAAAAGTAATTAGTAATCAAATGAAAGTTCTTAAAATAGTGAGGTAAGCCATAAAAAATTTCAAAAGATGTTAATTCTGCATAAAAGTAATTTAGTAGTTGTAGAAAAATAACTATTCAAACTTCATGTTATGCTTTTTTCTATTTTTATAATGTAGATTTTTAACTTTCCAGTAGACTGAACTTAAAGTTTTAGCAACTGGATTATAACTTATTAAAGATATATATTACTTTAATAAAAATAAAATTTATTTAAATAATTAACCTGAATTATTAGAAATGATTAACTATGCAATCAAATAATAATACCTATTTAATAAAGAAAATATGTAAGTTTTTATCAAACTCTTCCAGTGTGTTTTTATACCCTGAATCACATGATCAATTTCATTGATTGATATTGACATTTTAAAATTACCTCTCCTTGATCTATTATAATAAAGTTTAAAAATTGATTTTGTATCTGAGAAACAAAGCTAAAAATTGAAACTCATTTACAAATTGTCTAGATTCTTTAATTAAAATATTTTTAGCTAAAATAATTATTTATAAATTACAAATATTACAAAAAAATAAAATATTATAGAATAAATTACTTTGCTTTGAAAAAAAAATATTCATTTACATGTTTCTTTTATAATAATTTTATACTTATTTATAAATTAGAAGTTCTCCAGAATACCGTTTATTGTTTTAAATTATAAATATTTTAGAATATTTAAATATTATGAACAAAAAAGTAAAAGATAAAATTAAAATGCAATCTGACTTATTAAATTTTCTAAAGTTTCTCTTAATTTAAAACTAATAACTTTTAATAATAATAAATTAACTCTCTATCTTTTAATTAATGTCACTTAACTTTTTTACTGACTTAATCTTTATAATGATTTTCATAAATAAAGACATACTTTTATTACTTAATAACTTAAATAATTTTTTATGTGTTTGTGGGTATATTTATTATTTATTGAGTAACAATAAATTCACTACATAAATAGGTTTATTGTGGTCTTTCAAAATATGGACATATGTATGTGCATGCATGACATTTCTATATATGAGAGGGGTAAACATAATCAAAATTTTATAATAAAAGAAATTGTTATTTATTTTTAGGCGGTATAAATTTAATCTCCTTTAAATTACTATTTCTTTGATACAATACACCAGTCTAAACATGTTTTTCATTTTTCAACATAGTGAATAAATACTTGCAAAGTGATGCCTGTTAATGCCTCCATTGTTTTTTTCCCACAACTTCTATGTCTGCAAAAAAGAAAAAAGAGGCATGAAGCAAGATCAAGCAAATAAGGCTGATAGATATGTTGGTTTATGCTGAATTTTATTAAAAAAGTGTTTCACACTCAAAGAATTGAAAAATGACCCTTTGTTGGGTTGGAGCTTGGAGTTTCTTCTTTGCCAAAAACAGGGTAATTATATTTTACCATATCATGTAAATATTTCAGAGCATTTAAATCAATTACCAAACTGTTATGAATTAAATTTGAAAGAAAAATGCTGCTTGTGCAAAAGACAGTGATATTTTGACCTTGAACTTCACTTATCATGCTTTTTTGGGACAAGGTGTTAACATTTCAATTAAACCCTCATAATCTTATGTTTATGAAATCAGCTTGCTTATGATCTGTTTCAAATATTACAACAGTTTTCCTTGCTGTTTTCTTTTAAATCAAAACATAATTTCACATTGTTGAAACTTTTCAGCCGTTATAAAAAAAATTGACAAATATATAAAATGTACTTTACAACAATGTATGTTACATGGCCTCACAATTTCACAATATAATTTAGAAGATTGATGCAGAAAGATTCCAGAAAAAGTATATAACTGCAGAAGTATATACTATGACAGGTGCACAAACCAGAGAATGATTCCAGTTATTTTTGGGTCTCCCTCTTATATAGAAGATTACATTGCTTGGATTAAAAATAAGAATAAAAATAAAACATCTTAAAATAAACTTAATAAAAATAAAGTTAATCCATGTAACAGAAAAAACACAATAGAAAATCACAATTTAATTACATTTTATTGTCAGAATAATCCAAAATTGGAAAATATTCATAATGAAGAAAACTCTAGAAATGTATTATTAGAGATTAATTACTTAAAAAAAAAAACAAAGGAAACAATTCAAAATGTTATTCATTCTTTATGGATTAATTCATAGCTTGATAAGATGCATGTTTAGCATAGAACTGCAATGCTGTGAATGAAAATTATATAGGGACACCTCTAGAAGCTAGTAGTAGAGAAAAAAAGTATGTAATTTTAGTCAAACTAGATCCAGGAAAAATTATTTAAATTTGTCATTCTTACTAACACATTCACCTTACTGACCTGGAAAAAGACTATTTGCACCTTCAAATATAAATCATGGCCAGAAAAAAAATTATTTACAATAATCATAGCATCTGTGTGATGTACATGTCTAAGGTTCCCTAAAAGTGTAATCAACTCAAGTTAAAAATGTAGCTATCTGTTGTGATGAATTACTAATTGTCTGGATATCTAACCTGAAGTGTCATAATATCTCAATAAGCTATAGATTACCCATACCTATGATGGTCATATATCCACTTCATTATCTACAGTTTAAATATATGCAAAAATAATCAAGAAATGAACAAAGTACAAGTTAAAGAACAACACCTATGGTTGATAATAGATGTATTATAGATTTCTAAACCAATCAGATATAAGCATACACAATTATACAATTAACTTAATTCTAGCTACCATGATAATGTTTCTTTTTAAAAAAACTTAAAAGAACAGGTCTTAATGAGTTTATATTTATACAATTGTTATGTTTGATTCATTATAAATTGTATTTGATTTGTAGGTTTTTGTTATTACTAATATATATGCTAATTTTGTTTTGTTTTTATTTTATTTTGTTTGTACAATTTAATAATAATGTAAATAAATTGGTTTTTAGTAATTTTACACATCCAAGTTGTCAGTGCCTTTTTTATATCTCATATTTAGTTCCAAACTTTAACAATACCACTTATAGTTTTAGTGTCACCACTGAAAAAATACTGAAGTGTTATCAGAAATTGGAAGGAATTGTATTACATTCAGATAAATTCTTTTCACATGGAATGATGGCACCCTAGGAAAGACTATGAACTTACACTTGTAATATTAGTTCAAATAAAATAAATTTATCTCTGGATAAAGAAGCATTCTGTGAATGCCTAGAATTGATTTTAAAGAAGCGATGGGAAATATAACCCATTTGTATTTCATCAAGATCACTATTATCTAATTGCTTTGTGACTGTACTAAGCTTAAAATATTTCCAGTTATATTGAAAGTTCGTCCAGCAATATATATATATATATATATATATATATATATATATATATATATATATATATATATATATATATATATATATATATATAATATGTAGGGTATTCTGTTTTTAATTTCTTTTAATACTCATTAGTTAGTATAGAATGGCCCACTACAATCGCCCACTATTTACTATTATTATCAAATAGCCAACTACTCTCTTTATGAAATTTAATAAAAAAAGTGTGAATGCAAAGGAAAAGAGTGTACTTTAGTTTACATGGTTGATGATCTAAAAAACCCATATTATGGATGGATGATTGTTACTTTTTATAGATATCTAAGACTGAATTAAGGTCATGATAATCGGTTGCTTAGTTTACATAGTAAAATAGTGCAATAATTTTTTTTCAAAGTTAAAAAATGACCATAAATTGAATTTCAGACATTTTAATCTACCTTCTTCAGCTTTATACATCATAAAATAACAATACAGAAATAATTGGCAGTATTATAATGTCAAAAATAATTCTTTTGTTTTTTGATCTCATGTCATAATGTATTTTCAATGCAAAGTATTTTTATAGGCAAATATTATATCACTAAAGACATTGCACCAAATAAATACTTCTAACTTTAACTATGCATATTATAAAATGCATTCAATTCAACAGTATTATTACTTTTTGTTTCTTATTGATACCACACTATTAAGGAAACATGTTTGTTTTCATTCATTTTGCATGTGAAAATAACCAATTATCTATTTTTAGAATCAAAAAAATATCACCAAACATCCTTCTGTGTATTTAAAATGTGGATGATAATATAAGATTCTTTTTGATTTTATTATAAATATATATGGTGTATTATCTTTATATTAATATTACATCTTGATTCACCATATTAACCCTTTTAGCAATCTAGCTCCAAAATTCATGTTGCTACAAGATTGCTATATTTTTGTGAACACAGATATTTTTTCACATTTAATTTTCCATACAAAAATATTATGGATTCATGCACTTTAAATAATAATGATAGTGCATTACTTAATAATTAAATATACAAAAACTTATACTTCTAACTTATATAGATTATTTTAGAAAGTTCAATGTCAGCAGCAGTGTGGGCTTTGAGCATTCCATCATTTGAGTTGCAATAGGATGGACAGCTGCAGAGTTGTGGAGTGGATTGTTTGTCTATTAAAGTATGAAAATAGGCTATCTTAATATAAATCTGAGAACTTATTATATATATGTGCAAAGATGATAATCTGGATCAACTGATGAAAGCTGGTTTAGCACAAAATATATTGGAAATTATTTATCATTTAGACATATATGTGGTCAAGTGTATCAGTGGTATGAGATAGTGTGGAGAGTTGAGGGTCATGTGAAAGTCTGAGCTCAAAATACTGTATATATTACATAGTATGTACAAGTATATACATAGCCTATCATTTTCAAACTACTGTTACAATTGCGTAGCAGCAATAATAATATTCTAAAATTATTTCACTTTTATTTATTACAATTCATAATTTGTCATTTTAAATTAAACAGTAAGTATCGATTTTAAACTAGGCAAAATTTTCCATACAGTAGTGCCATCTTGTGCTAACAAGAGCAATCAATGGATGCCAGAAGGCTTGTGCATAAAATCCTTATATAGTGCCTACTCATCCAATATCCCCAGACTAGTTTCTGGCTTGTGGACTTCGTCAGTGAAGAGCCTTGGATCTGAGAGGACTGCACCTATATTACTCTAGTTGGCACAAGATGGCACTACTGCATGAAGAGTTTTGCCTTGTTTAATAACAATTATGTGCTAGTATGAGGTAGTGATCATGCGATGTTTAGAAGTATCAATTTTATTACATTCGCATCTTTGAATAAATTCATTAATGGATATTTGTAATGATTTATTAAGTTAGAGACAGCCATATTGTTTCTAGCTCAGAAATAAATTTTCAACTCAAAGATTAATATATCATTTTTTTTATTATTATTACTGTCTATAATCCCATAGAATTATTAATCCACTTTATCTCTCATTTTTCCATATATATTACCTCATTCACACGTTTCAAAAATGTCTGTGAAAAAGTCTTTCTAGAATAAATAAATGTCGTAATAATTGTTATTTACTTTCAATTTTATTCAAACTTATTTTATAAGCGTAGTAACAAAATGCATTTTAAAATTCAATTTAAGTTTTCCTGTGGTTTCTCAAATTTCTTACATCAACAACTTTATAAGTATTGTTTTTAAAATATAAGGCCTTTACTTATGGTTAGAATCAAATAAAAATCTCAAATAATTTATGTATTTATTTAGAATGTTAACACATAAATTCGGATTTTATGTATATATTTTTAAAATTATACTCACTTTCTTTTTTACTCTTGATTTAACATTTATTTTTTGCTTATTCTACAAAAAACATTTCTCAAAAATTACTAAATTATTATAAAAAAATATATATATTTTTTCACCAAACTTGACTTTTCTAATTATATATATATTGGATATAATTAAAACTTGAAACTCCCCTACACAAATTTGAAATGCAAGAAAAAAAACATTTGAAAGAGATAGATAGCCCCCAAGATGCATTTTATATTAATTAACACTCTTCATTTGGCCCTGGTCACAATCTTTTAGACAAGAATTTGTCATTTGTTCTTTGTTGACAATATCAAATTATTTCAAATTTATGATAATCGCTAGCTAATAAGTAATTTGAAATAATTATCTATCTATCTATCTATCTATCTATCTATCTATCTATCTATCTATCTATCTATCTATCTATCTATCTATCTATCTATCTATCTATCTATCTATCTATCTATCTATCTATCTATCTATCTATCTATCTATCTATCTATCTATCTATCTATCTATCTATCTTTCGTCTCTCTGCCCATTCATTTGTGTGTCTATCTAACTGTCCATCTGACTATCTATCTATCTATCTATCTATCTATCTATATATCTATCGTCTCTCTGCCCATTCATTTGTGTGTCTCTCTAACTTTCCATCTATCTATCTATCTATCTATCTATCTATCTATCTATCTATCTATCTATCTATCTATCTATCTATCTATCTATCTATCTATCTATCTATCTATCTATCTATCTATCTATCTATCTATCTATCTATCTATCTATCTATCTATCTATCTATCTATCTATCGTCTCTCTGCCCATTCATTTGTGTGTCTATCTAACTGTCCATCTGACTATCTATCTATCTATATATCTATCTATCTATCTATCTATCTATCTATCTATCTATCTATCTATCTATCTATCTATCTATCTATCTATCTATCATCTCTCTGCCCATTCATTTGTGTGTCTCTCTAACTTTCCATCTGACTATCTATCTATCTATCTATCTATCTATCTATCTATCTATCTATCTATCTATCTATCTATCTATCTATCTATCTATCTATCTATCTATCTATCTATCTATCTATCTATCTATCTATCTATCTATCTATCTATCTATCTATCTATCTATCTATATGTCTGTCTATCAATCTATCTATCTGTCTGTCTGTCTATCTATCAATCTATAGATCTGTCTATTTAATCATCTCTCATTTTATCTCACTCTATATGTATATATGTTTAATCTAAATAGCTTCATATCTATCATAAACTTATATATATATATTGTAAAACTTGTAGTGATGTAACAGAATCAGAATCTGTTAAATTTCACTATAAAATTTAATTTAATATTATACTTGTATGTATAAGAGAGTATTTATATTCATATTTTTGTTCTTTTTAATGTTTACATTTCATATCAAAAATGTAAAAAGTTCTGTAGGGTTACTATTATTTTAATTTTGTCCTTGCAATAAATAAATTATATAAGAAAATATATTCTTCAACTTGATAGATGTGCTACCATAGAACCCACTATTGCAAAATAATACCTTTGTTGGATTGGACTTGTGAAAGATTTTCTAAAGTAAACTTGAGCATGGTTTTTATAAGAGTGGTAGATCCTCTTTGTATTATAAGAATGATCTCAAAGATATTTCAAACAAATACAAAGTTATTTTTTTTGAGAAGATATGACAGAGAATTGAATATATGAATTTTCTATAATTAGACATTGTATTGAAGTGTTTCAGAAAGAAATGTTTTCTGCAGGAAACGTTAATCACAAAGAATCACAAAAATAGAAAAATGGATCAGTATATTTTATGTGTGATGTATTTGTATTTTACAGATTCATTTGTAGTCATTTAAAAAATGCATATGTAGATGATTTCTTTACCTTTACCCTCCCCCATTTTTTTTACTCCCTAAAATTGGAATGACCATGTTCATTCACGAGTGGTTGTTATATATATATTAGAAAATACAGTATTTAAAAGTTAATAAAAATATATCTATAATCGTCACTTAGAAGCGCTTTCAACTATATATATATATAATGACAAAAACTAATAATTTCAAAAGAACTTAAGTGGAAATGTTTCTATTTTTTGTTTTAGTTTTTTTAATTAAAGATGTAAAATTGCATTTAATTATTTAAGATTAAATTTCAGTTTTCGGCCTTGTTCATTGCGTTATGTTGCTTTAATGCTCTATCAATTTGTTTTACTTTTTTCAAAATAAATAAATTAAGCTAAAATTAATGATGAATTTTAATTAAAAGATTTGCATTTGTGTTTTTTTTTTAAAAGACATGACATAACTGATATCAATTGTATCAGTAAGAAAAAAATCAATTCTATCTAAACAGCTATTAATAATGAAGAAATGTACATGCATATTACAGCATGAAGCTGCTTCTTCTTCTTCTCCTCCTCTTTATTATCCTTCTTCTTCTTCTCTTCCTCCTCCTTCTTATTTTTCTTCTTCTTATTCTTCTTTTTCTTCTTCTTATTATTATGTTTCAAAGACAACTTTATTTAGTAAACAAAGATTACATTGGTAATTATATATACATACAGGTATGATATAGTTATTAAGTTCAATGAATAGGCTGAATTTATGGTATTATGGTAGGAGGTTAGCATTTGGACCAGGGTTTTAAGAGGGACTATGTAGCTACAAAAATGTTTGGGTGTGCAATCTTGTTGTCTCTGGTTTTTATTTACTCAAGCTTACAGGAGAATGTACCTAGTGGGGTCTGGTGCTATAACCAAGGCTGAAAGTGCATCTCGTACACTAAAATGTATAAAGGCTGAATGTAGCTGCATGGATGGTGTGTATGAAACCTCAATGAAATATGTCAATGTTTCTATTGAGCATAATTATGTTGAACTTATTTGTTTTATGTGTTTAACATGATCTGTATTGTAAGTGCTAGAGCTTAATAGTTGTAGAGAAGATGGAACTGTATTTCCTCCTCTCTGTGGCACAAGCTGAGAAGTGAACAATGTTGGTATCTAGTCTGCAATAACAGAGAAAGTGAGAAGTGGGTAAGGCATGTAGGTTGACCTTCAACAGAAAGTTAAATAATTTAGGCTCTGACCACTTCTTAAACCAATAAAGCAATTGTCTGGTGTTAATTGTTAGTGATGGGGAGAGGTTATCAACATGTTGATTTGGATGTAGCATATCCTATATAGTCCAATAGGTAAATTTACTTGCACTATGTGGGAGTATTAGATTATAAACCTCTTAAAATTGGCTTATGAGAAAAAATAGAAATCCATGTACAGGAGGTAGTATTCTATAGATGTTATATATAAATGCATTCAAGTTCTGGAAAGTGTTATGTAATGGCTGCTAGAAGATTTATAATTTTTTTGGATATGAAATACTTTGATAGAGTGAAGACCTAGTGCTGTCTCTGGAATATGGGAAGAATTAGTCATCTTTCAGAAATTGAGACCATTATTCTGTACCATAGCATCTTGCTGCATAGTGAGATTGATGAAGTAAATGTTTTAATGAAATTAATGATTGGAAAAAAGTATTATATTTCTGTAATCACTAATTGGTTGAAAAGGCATACTTTCAATAAAATAAGAGATACATTTTGGGCAGGGATGAGGTTATTCAGAACAATGTAAGAAATCTTAGGTTATTTTGAATTTTTTGTCTCATACCAATAGTTTCTAAATATAAAGCAAAGAAAAGTAGTAGGTTTACCATGGCAGATCTGTGTGTGTTGTTTGCTTGTATAAAAAAACCAAGCAGAAGTTTTATTAACATTAAATTTGAGCTTAAAGACAGTAGTATACCCATTAAGAATTTTTTGTAAGATAGATAGTTGTTTTTTGGAGGCGAAAAAGATAGTATGTCATCCATATATGCTAGAAATGATTGTAAATAGTTGAGTATGTGAAATTTGTGAGCATGGAAATTTTAGCTGTATTTTATTTATGAGGGAATTGATATACATCAAAATTAATAAGACACTATATGGTGATCATGTATAAGTGGTGGTCATGTGATATTTATATGGTGATCCTCATGGTATTGATAAACTGAGAACAAATGAAAGTGATGATCCTTCATTGAGAAAATGTGAATTTCTTGCATTAGTAGTAGGTTGATTAACAGATATAAGATGATGAAGGTTTTGCTATGTTAGCAAGTATTTGAATTAAAATATCAACAGGACTGAAGCAAATGCAGCTTCCATGTCAATTTGAACATTCACTGCAGCATACTTTTTGATCCTGAATGAAATTCAATATTGTTTTAAATAGAAGGGCATCATGGCCTGCAGAAGAATTTTCTTAGCAAATTGTATATATGGTTCTATTAAATCTTTCAGAAACGTCCTCAAAAATTTTGATGCTAAGGGACCCATAGAAATAGGATATAAATTAAAGAGATTGTATAGTGGAGTCAGTTTTTGTTGAATATAACTAAACAGATAGTGTATAGTCCTTATAAGTGATAAAGATTTTGTGAGAAATAGTTTGCCAGGTCACATAGGTATGTATTGGTAAATCTAGTTAAGCATGAAAAACAAATCTGAGTATTCTATAGGGCCCAGAATGAGAAGTGCCAGGTATAGTATTTATCTTGAGTGTAATGTTAGTATGATGAAAGGGCTATCAAATTCAGGTGGGCCAAAGGCATCAGTAGTTGGTCTGAGGACACTATGTGCTTGTAACTTTTGTTACAATTGCTGGACAGCTCCATCATATTATTTCTAGCCCTGATTACTCCATTATCCATTTGGGCTAAGTGAACTTTTCTAGTATATGGATAGCCTAGAACCCATCAAATGTACCCTCTTTTCCAATTGTGCTGTGGTGTTAAGCATATTTTATTTTATTTTCAGGTATTCTTTTATTGTGTTACAGACAAATGTTATATGCTTCAGAGAATTTCTAGAAGTGTGTACACATGTCAAGAGCTGATAATCTGACAGTAATTCTTTTGTGCAGATCAACCAAAACTAGCAGTTTAGAGGGTGTTAGGTACGTGATTGATATTAAATGTTAATATGCTTATAAATGAGATATAACATTGCACTGGATTGAGAGGCATATCTTTGAGTTTAAAAAGCATGATGTACATTTTTGAATATAGAAATCCAGTGGTTCAGGTGGGGAGAAAGGTTCCTCATCATTTTATGTAAGTGAATTGATGAGGCATGCATATCATTGATATTGAAACAAGCAGTTTGAGCAGCGTGTTCAGAGAATGGTGAAGGATAAAAGATTAGGTTGATTTGATGCATAGAAAAGTAAAAGCATAAATGTATAAGGGAGACATGATTGTTGTTTCTGAATAAAATTGAGTTGTGTGGAAGAAACCTTTCAGAACTCATAAGAGATAATGCAATTTCATGTAATCATTTTGTGACAAAACTTGATATTTCATGTTAAAATACACTATTAAGATAACCAGGTAAGGAGATGATAAAAACTCTGAGTTGATATTGAGTAATTTATTTGCGATTACTATAGGACCAGGAAGTATGTAGACATTTATTATAGTAATAATGTGGTGGTAAAATGTCACAATAAGCAAATTTGCATCTATATATATTATTGTAAATGATGAAAAAGGGTACTTTTGAATTATGACTAATCCAGTGCCACCTGTAGTCATGATGATTCTCTTGAACAGGTACACAATCTTGGTGTTCTCAGAACTATGGTGTTAATCTGAGATCCACTATATATTTTTGTTTCTACAAGAACAAGTATGTGAGTCTGTGTAAATTGAATCCATTTATTTAATTGTCTTTTGGGTCTGCGTTCAATTCTCTAATGCTGAAGACTCCTATTTTTAGCTGCATGTCAGATTATATATGAGGGAAATGCTTATTATGAGAGTTAAGGCTTGAGTCATATATTAGACAGCTATTAGTAGATAGGCAGGGTTTAAGTCTTAAGGCTTAGTGCTGTTTATTAAGAATATTAATTTGATTTTACTTTCAGTGTCAAAGAATGTTATGTGTTTGTTTGCATAGTACCATTTTTAAAAGATACCTCAGATTGAACTTAGTTCATTATGCAGAAAGTTGGTTGATGAGTGAATGTGATTGTGCTTAGGATTAATAATTTCTTTGGGTATTACATAATATTGTAATACTTTGGTTGAGATAGCATTGTGGTTGAGTGTTTTTAACTTTTTGTTTTCTTGATTTTTTATGACCTACCAGATTTTCTTTTTAATAGGTCCATCTTAGTGAGAGTTGCTTTCAATAGATGAAAGGCATAGTGTCAGAAGAATCATAACATTTGTGGATGTCTTCTTTACTAAAAAAGAAATAGCTGTGAATGATTTTATCATTTGAAGCACCTGGTTGAGGTTTTTAGGTACTCCAACTGGCTGTCTCTATACTGTATTTATCTAGCAATGTGTTTTTGGTGAAAATAGTGATTGACAATTTGGCTGCTTGTCACAGTAGTATCACAATAGTATGATATGTGGATAGCAGTGTTATCAATGGTAGCTTGATTTTCATTATGGATACTGTGGCTACCTACTTGATCACATTGTAAACATCATATAATTGATGGATATATAACCTTGCTAACCACAGGAGTAGCACTGTGGAATTATGCCTCTTATATAGAGACAAAGTGTGGCTTTTTGGTCTAAAATCTGTGTGGCTATGGTAATTGAAACAATGCCTTAGTTAAGCTTAACTTTAAATTCAAAGTTTTTACTATAAATAGGGATGGAAGAGGTATCTTTTAAGATAGATTGATTGTAGTGAGATCATCCTCCAGAAAGGTTTCATTAAATTTCAGAAATCTTAAATAGTATATCCAAATTATGTGTTCTTTACTATCACTGTTATAAAGTTCTTATGGTTTTCATACATAGTGACTAATATAAAGTTGGCTCAAGTGTTTTGACTGTCACTTTAAAGTGGCTCTTGATTTGAGTCATTGGCAAGATATCTTGGGTTGCAATAGTGAGCTAGAAAGGGTACAGCATCTGATACATTGTTTTGGGTAAGAGTATCATATGATAAGGCAGTGCAATGAACAATGTACATCAGTTGCAGACAAAACCGTTAATCTATTGGAGAAAAAAATCATTGTAATGTAGCAGAGTCCCTAAGAAATGGTATTATTGAACGTTTCAGCAATATTCTCAAGAATGTCAGCTGTCTATATCATGGAAAGGGGACTTTTGTTTCATTATTTTGATTTATAAATCAAGGTTTTCCATGTCAGCTGATGCACTTTTTCTAAATCTTGAGATTGGCTTTGTGATTAAATAAAGACAAAACTCTCCATACAGCATCACCACTCTGTGCAAAGCAGAGTAATCAATGGATGCAGGGTGGTTTGTGCATAAAATCCCTATATAGTGCTTACTCATCCAATATCCCCTAACTAGTTTATAACTTGTGGTTTTCAATAGTGATGAGTATTGGATGTGAAAGCACTGCACATAGATCTTAGAATTGAATGCAAGTAGAAACTGGTCTGGGGATATTGGATAAGTAGGCAGAAGATAGGGATTTTATGCACAAACCATCCTGCATTGATTGATTACCATGGGTTGTAATGAGTAGCACTACTCTATGAAGAGTTTTGCCTATATGAAAACAGCTTGTGTAAGCAGAAAGAATAATGATCATGATTGAAGTGTGAAAATTGTTTTTTATTTTTATCCATCATCACTATTTTAAAGGTAATTTTTACATCTTTGGATAAGAAAATATCATATTTTATAAATTTAATAAATTATTGTGTATATATCTCTAAAATCATTTTCATTAATTATTTACTACATTCAAATATCAGCCTTTCAAGCTAATTGAGCATGCACCATTTGAGGTTAAATAAATGAATACTTTCCTCTTCAATCCAAGATATAGTATTTATGCAGGAATAAAAAGGATCTCTTATTCCTACAACTCAAATTCTTTTATATGAGCAAATCTGAAGTACTGTTGAGGAGAGCGTGAGTAAAATTCTCACTTTAAATTACTATTTATGATGTTTTTTGACTGAATGACATCGGTGAAATTACTTAGAATTTACTAAATGTCATTCTTACTGAAACTTAATTATGAGTAAATAAGCAATTATTTTATCTAGTGCTGTGTTTACAATTATATTACATTCAAATATCAGCCTTTCAAGCTAATTAAGCACACACCTTTTGAGAGTGTTAAATAAATGAATACTTTCCTCTTCAATACAAGATATAGTATTTATGCAGGAATTATTTACTCATAATTAAGTTTCAGTAAGAATGACATTTAGTAAATTCTAAGTAATTTCACAGACGTCATTCAGTCAAAAAACATCATAAATAGTAATTTAAAGTGAGAATTCTACTCACGCTCTCCTCAACAGTACTTCAGATTTGCTCATATAAAAGAATTTGAGTGGTAGGAATAAGAGATCCTTTTTATTCCTGCATAAATACTATATCTTGGATTGAAGAGGAAAGTATTCATTTATTTAACATTTTCAAAAGGCACGTGCTCAATTAGCTTGAAAGGCTGATATTTGAATGTAATATAATTGTAAAAAAAGCGCTAGATAAAATAATTGCTTATTTATTAATTATTTACATAACAAGAAACTGTTAAAATATCTGACACTAGTGTTATAAGAAGTTCATCTTTAAACAATACTATTATTGTTGTTGTTATTATTATTATTGTTGTTGTTATAAATCATTAGTTGTTGAAAGTATGTGTGGTTAATCTCTCAAATTCTGTGCTGTATATTTTAACCCATTCTAAAATTCAATACTATCTTTCCATGAGATTGTATGCTCATATTGCCAATAAGTAAGGCATTTTTATGAAAATATTTTGTTCTTCAAATATAAGGATAGAAATTGCAATAGTAATTTGTGTCAGTATTCCAAATAAATCATCCAACCTAAAACATCTGAAATGTATTTTAGTAATAATGCTTTGCAGAATCAATAATTTAAATATTTCTTCAAAGTAAATTTTTACTATCAGTTTTATTATATATCTTATGAGAGAATATCTTCTCTCAAAAATATTTTCCATAAGCTAGAAATGAAAATAAGTAAAAAAGATAAAAAAAATTACATAATTTTACAGAAAAAAAGGAATAAAATGATTAAATTAATAACAAGCTGTGGCTATTAGTGAAAGAGATAATTCCTATGCCAAGTTTAATAAAGTCAATGATATTTATTGTTAATTTTGTTTATATCTTATATTTTTGATGAAAATTATCAAGAACTACTTAAATAATTTTTACTTAGATTATTCCTCATTAATTCTAAAATTTATAGTATATATAACTTGAAACTGGCATTAATTCTAACAAGCAAATAATTTTATTTATTATAACTTCGCCAATTTTAACTTTTCAACAAATAAGTTTTATAGAATATTATAAGTAAAAGACTACTCCATTTTTTGTTAGGAATAAAATTTAAAACTGTATGTTTCTTTTACTTTAAACCAAAAGAAAAGCAAAAGATGAATTATTTTCAAGTTTCAATCAATGGGACAAAATGTGATACCTAAAACCACTTTTTATAAATTTAACAGAAGAAAAAATTATTAAAATTTATTTTTTGCAAAACCTTGAAAAAGAAATTGATGATAATGATGATGATGATGATAATAATAATAATAATAATAATAATAATAATAATAATAATAACTATGATGATGATGGTGATGATGATGATGATAAATTCTAAAAGTGATTTGATATGTTTAAGATAAATGTTAATTATGTTATTTATAAATTAAATATTTAAATACAAGAATAGTATAATACCTAAAGTAGATGTAATTAGAAAGAATTTGAACCCAGACTTTCAAGCTATCTTTAGTCATGAATAATATTTGTATAAAATGGAGTGGATGACTGATGGGGGCTTGAAAGTCTCCTCTCTAATTAAATATACATTTCACTGTAACAATTTATAAATTAATTACCATAGATAATGAAGATCTACATAATATCAGTGATACATGGAGGTAATTTGATTTTCTTTTTTAAAAAAAAAAATTATGCACAAAAACTTCTAAAATATGTTTTAAGACAGACAATTTTTTGTAAAGATTTTAATTTTTTTGAGTAGAGTTTAAAAACAGAGGTTTGTTTTTATTATATATTTTGGTTTATATTTAAAAAAAGATTGTATCGTAATTCGGGATGTATTAGATATTGATGACTTATAAGTAGATATTATAAGTGATAAAGTCATGTAATTTTCAATAGATTCTACAAAATAATGTAAAAAAGTAATAATTCTATACTAGTTACTAAGATGATAGTTATATATGAATGTCACATTGTACATAATTAACTTTATAGTGTTCAAATATAACTCATCATAGCTGCTAAACACATTACTTTTATAAGTAAATCAAATATAAAATTATACACCTATGAAAGATATGAATATTATATTTCTTACTAAGAACAACAATCAGTACTTGAATTTACCATTAAAATTATATTTTAGAATTCAGTAAATATATATATATGTTAATTCTAATGTTTTCACGGATAAAAGATGTCATATTATTATTACTATTTGCGGGATATTCCGTGTAGTGAAAAAGCTAAATGCTGACGTTTCAGTACAATATCAAGTACCTTCCTCAGAGTGTCCTCTTTCTCAAATCATAAATGCTGACGTTTCAGTACAATATCAAGTACCTTCCTCAGAGCGTCCTCTTTCTCAAATCATAAGAATGCATTCTTATGATTTGAGAAAGAGGACACTCTGAGGAAGGTACTTGATATTGTACTGAAACATCAGCATTTAGCTTTTTCACTACACGGAATATCCCGCAAATAGTAATAATAATATGACATATATATATATATATTAGTTTGAGTCTTTTGGTATCTGTTGTTTATTCAGGATTACTATAGATAATCCTAGAATATAAATGATACAATAAATATTTGCTTCTAATTCAGTTTATTAAGATGGAAAATTCATATAATGCTTGTCTAAAGCTTAGCACACTTTGCAGAAATAATTATGCATTTAACTAGTAAGAAGATACTTGTAAATTATCTATCCATTAATAGCTACTTCCCTACCTATCTCTATTTTTCTGCCTATCCATCCATCCATCCATCTATCTCTCTCTATTATCTATCTATCTATCTATCTATTAATATTCACCTTCTTATCTACCTACCTATCTGTTTATTATTTTATTTGCATATATATAATATTATGATTCAATGTCTGTATTTTAAAGCAATATATGTAATTATATAACTGAATATTTGTAAATACAGTAACTAAATAATTAAAAATTTTTATCCACTTAGGAGCGCTTTCGATTATCCTAGTAGTCTGTGTCAACTAAAGCTTTGAAATACTAACTTTCCCACAATTCCGTGATCTTAACATTTGCTGCTTTCCTGTTAATTAAGTCATGTTCATATTTGTATATTAGCATAGCCTCCTTTATTTTTTTTTTATTGTTATTTTTTTCAATTTGCAATATTTTTACACTGTTAAAATTGAAGTCAAAACCATAAATACATGATTTATTATGGTCGTAAAAAACAGATGCTGAAATATTATTATCTACTATGCAATTTTGTTTTGATTTCTGTACTCGTTTTAATAATAGCAAGTGTTCTTTAGTTCTTTTTTCCAACATACATCTAGATTCACCTATATATACACTGCCACACCTACATATCCATTTATAAATGACACAATTTTTATTTATAAATGAGGTTTTTATCTTTGGAGTTATTTATTAATTTGTTTAATGTAGGAGGTGTGTAAAATGCAATATCACATATATCTTTATCAATTTTCCTTATAAACTTTACTTGATAATTTGAAATATATGGGATTGATAGCCATATTTTTTATTAGTAGGAGAAATATTCTATTTCTCCACCTATTTCTTTTAAAATATTATTAATAAATTCATAATATTTTAATTTGCAAAGCACTGATAGTTGAAAACTGAAATAATTCAAGATACTGCCAAATCTCTGGTGCTCATTACAATACATAACTGACAGCCAATAATATGTCAAGGACAGCTGTCTAAAATGACATCTAAACCTAAACACACAACAAAGATTTTATGAAAAAAGGGCAGCCACCCTTCTCTCAACTTTTCTTTCTATTTATCTAAGCCAGTCATAAGCATTTAGGTTTGAAAGCTTGAATCATTAAATATCTTCACAATTAACTCACTGAGTCTAAATCATAATTGTACAAGGTGAAATCCTATGATTTACTACAAAGTAGTTTTTAGAATACATAACAAGCAGTAAAGTTTCAAGCTTTCAAACCTAAATGCTTATGACTGGCTTAGATATATAGAAAGAAAAGTTGAGAGAAGGGTGGCTGCCTTTTTCTCGTAAAATATTTGTTGTGTAATTAATTAGGTTTGGATGTCATTTTAGACAGCTATCCTTGACATATTATTGGCTGTAAGTTATGTATTGTAATGAGTGCTAGAGATTTGACAGTATCTCAATTTATTTCAGTTTTCAACTATTGGTCCTTCACAGATTAAAATATTATTTACATAATTTACTGCTTGTTATGTATTCTAAAAACTACTTCGTAGTAAATCATAGGATTTTTGCATTGTACATTTATGATTTAGACTCAGTGAGTTAATTGTGAAGATATTTAAAGCTTCAAGCTTTTAAACCTAAATGCTTACGACTGGCTTAGATATATAGAAAGAAAAGTTGAGAGAAGGGTGGCTGCCCTTTTCTTGTAAAATCTTTGCTGTGTGTTTAGGTTTGGATGTCATTTTAGACAGCTATCCTTGACATATGAATGGCTGTCAGGTATGTATTGTAATGAGCGCTAGAGGTTTGGCAGTATCTCGATTTATTTCAATAAATTTGTGTTGTAGAGCTTTTTTCTTCATATATTTGATTGTATATTTCATTTCTTCATTTATATAATTCCACCTATTCAGTTTTCTATCAGCACCAAAGCACAAGTCACTATGAGTGCATTCCAGACAATCCCACAATCATGTGTAGAGAGAGACATGACCTTAAAAGAAAAATCAAAGAAGCCTTCTTCATCTCACAAGACAAAGATACCATAAATAGGAAGGACATGTGCTATGCTTTATTGAAGAAATTGAATTAGCATATTTGCATATCATTAAATGTAGTAGCAAGCTATGATTATGAAGGCAAGATCCTTTGAAAGCGCTCAGCTCGTTTGTTTTTAGTTATGTATTTTATATTAACACTTTTAGCTTTTTGGAACAGTTGCATCGCACACGCACACATGCTAGAGTATATAATTCTTTATAAAATTCTTGACAATTTTCATGATGTCAATTTATTTTAGTAATATTTCTTTTTCGCTCCTTATTGTAGCAACAACTTTCATTCGATATGTAGTTGTTCTTTTACATTTTTGAAACTTTTATTTTCTTATATATTTTTTTTTGCCAATTCACAATTATATTTTCTTATGTTATTATTATTAATTCTTTTTAGCACAATTTTACTGCACTCTATGTATCAAATTCTTCTTAATTAATGTATCATTTTTAAAAAAAAAAATCATATTTCTTCTTTTCATACATTGTCTTGTCTCCTAGCAAATTTTTTGGTAATTACAATTTTTAATAGGGTATCATTTTTCATATTGATTTCAGTCAAATCTAAACTATCTGTGAACTTCTGTTAATATATTTTAGTAGTATCAAAGTTCTAATAAGAATTAAGAATAACAATTGTTTGTGCTCTTTTTTTAATAGTTTTGTTTCTTTAGATTGCAGGTACATGTATCTTACAGCTCACCAATTTATTATCACCTCTGTGTAAAATCTATTAAGAACATTACAATCTTGAAATATATATTTTTTGTTTGTCAAATTATAATTGTTACCTTCATATGAATGCTTCCATGTTATTTCCATTTGATATTATTCCCAAAAAAGTTATAATATAAACATTTTCTTTTTTGTAATCTCCAGAAGGTTCTTTACTATCTTGTTTTTATTATTATAATCAAATTTATCCACAACATTTTCATCTTTCAATTATTTACCAATTCTAGCATTCAAATATCATATGACCATAACGAAATGTGACTTGGGCTGATCAATAAAATGTGTACTATACATAAAAAATTCACTACTTTTTTATCATTACAAGAGCTATAAAAGCTGGTCAAGGCTTAAAAATAAATTATGTGCAGTTGGAATCTTCCATTAACTTGGACAATAAATCTTACCATATATTTTCATACACCATCAATATTATTCAGACTTTACAAAATCCAAAATGTTCCACTTAATGTTAGATAGTTCCTCTTTGAATTTTTGTTATATTTCTTTATGTGAAAAGGATCCACAGTTGTGGGGATTTAGATAAAAGGTCATCAGTGAATGACTGTCTGACTCAACAATGAGGATAATTTATTCAGCCACAAATCAATGTCCTGGCTGATGAGTTTTCATTCTTATGAGAATAAGAATAATCATTTACTATTATCTGTGATGATTGTAAATATCTATAATAAACAACCATTCACAAACATATACTTTTAGCTTTAAAAAAGTCAAGTGATAATTTAATTAAAAATATTTGTCAACTAAAAAAAAATTCAGAGATTAAAAACCAGTAAATTCACAATACTGGCTGATGCATGCTGATAGAATGAGTAATAACATAGTAATAATAGATGCAAAGGCAACAATATGTGCAGGGAATACTAGGATTTTTATGCTGCTTGATTTCAAAAGTTTATATATATATATATATATATATATATATATATATATATATATATATATATATATATATATATATATATATATATATATACATAATTATATAATTGAATATTTATAAATACAGTAATCAGATATATTTTAAAAATTTTATCCACTTAGTAGCGGTACTAAGTGGATAAATTTTTTAAAATATATCTGACTACTGTAGTTATAAATATTCAATTATATAACTACAGTATATTGCTTTGAAGGATTACAGACATCAAATTATTTCTTTCAAAGATCTGCATATGTGGCCAATATTATTTACCAGAGGACACCAATAAATTAACAATTTAGAATTTCTCTCTCTGCCTATTCATGATAGAATATTGATTCTAATAAGCACCAGTTTTCATTTGACATTTTACATACTATATATAAGAAATTTAAAATTTACTGGAGAAATTATCCCATCACAACCTCCTATGGAGTTCTCAAACAGTATTAATATTTGTATGCATGCCCCTTAGATCTTGGAGTAGCTTGATTCTGTTTTGAATTTCCTATAATATGGAAAGTGAATCTTTTATTATTTTGCTTACCATAGCATAAAAGTATATAATTGATAGAAAAAATGGAAAATGATATAAATTTCAGGTTATAAAATAAATAAATATTACAAATAATTACTATGTGATCTAACATTTAATATAAAATTACTAATTATAGTTATTTTCTACAATTAACTTTCATAATCCAAAATTCATGAAACCCATAGATTAAACAAGAGTGATACATCAATAGGGAATAAATATAGAAGATAATGTAACATACCAAAATGTAAAGAACATATTCTCTATCTATCCCTACATTTATCATAGATCAATTGGTTTTATCTATATATGCTGTTTGGTTTTGCACATCAAAAAAAAATCAGGTGTATGTGCATAAATATTAGTTCAGAATTTAATATTATAGTAGGTAACATGGCATGGATTCTAATCATACAACTTTAGCATAATCACACAGATTTTACCATCATTCATTATCTCAATACATGTTCAAGAATGATTCTGATCAATCGTTATCATATAAATAAATAATTAAAGTACATATATTGACATTAAACTACAAAATATATAAAATAGGTCCACAAATCATTATCAAATACACTGTAATTATACGGTAAAATATAAATAACTGAGATGCATGAATCATTAATATATTATAAATGTGGTTCAAAATATGCATATATATTTTTTAAAGTACCTTACAAACTTATGACAATTATTTAAATATCTTACTTGCTAAATAAATTAATAAGCAATATATATATATATATATATATATATATATATATATATATACTAGATATGAAATCCATTTAAAAAATTTTTAATTAATAAATCTAACCCTACACTTATTGAATTACCGTGATACATTGTCCTCTCAACAACAACATTAATAGATTATTAACAAATGTTGAAGTTTTCTCCCATTTATAACCTTTCATCCTAATAAAATATTATAATTTTTATAAATATAATACTATTATTCACTATATATTTCAATAAAATGATTCCTGTTTCAATATCAACACATTATTTAAAAATAAATTTATTAAACATAGTAACATAGTAATATACAGTTAAACTTTATAAAAAAAATTACATAGCATTCAGAATGAAACTTGAAAAATTCACTGCAGAGAAAAAGATATCTTAATAAGACTAAGAGGAAAATGAAACTTTCACCCAAGTATCATCATGTAGACTCACAGAGCTTGGTAAAGACAGTTAGAGCCGAGTCCTAAGAATAATCAAAGGTGAGCCTGCAACACATCAACCATAAAGAAACTGTTATAAAGGTAAAAGATCTTTTCTTGAGAGTATTACAAACAGAAAGAGCATCCCTAAGAAATATCAATATATTTAGATGTATTAATTCTTTAAATTAGTCTTAATCTTATCTTGGTACATTCTTTAACAAGTTGTCAAACATTTTATAACTTTGATAATATAAGAATAAAAAGTTATTTTTATAAATCAATTTACTAATTGATGACTTATATGGCAAAGAAATGAACTTTTTATTCTCATTAACAATGAAATCTTTATTATTAACAGATTAATAAATATTTTATTGTACTATAGGGGATTTGAACATAGATATTCAATCTCCCTTCAGTTATCAACTCTATCTCATATAACTGATATACATGACCACACACATGTGAAAAAGATTCAAGATCTCCAATAAACTTATTTTATTAAATATAATATCCCTAATAAATTCATAATTATATCCTAACTCAATGTAGTCAGAAGCAAACTGACTCCTCTGGATATAATTATTATTTTCAAAATTATTAAGCCTTCTATTTCTGTAACAAAAATTCAATAAAGTTGCTAACTATCTGGCTTTATCATATTTCTTAATTTTTTTTGCTTTAATAAAATGACTACAATTTATAACATCTAAAACTGTTAATTTAACAAATTCAAATGCACTCCCTCAATAGTAATTTTAATATTAGAATTAAACGCATTCAATCTATCAAAAAATCCTTCAATTTATTTTTCTGTATAACAAACAAGGAATCATCAACTTATCTAACAAATAATTTTATGACACAGAAAAATTATTAATCAACACTACTCTTTAAAAAATCAATATAGATAGAGCAAATTAAAAAAAATATATAACCAATAATCCATCTCTCTTTAATTTTATAAAACACATCATTACACACAATATACAGAGAATCCTCCAATAACAATAGCAAATCATGAATAACCTTAATCTTATCTCCAGAACTTTAAAACATCAAGAAACACATTGATACCTTTTCTCATATCAAGTGTTTGATGCATGTTTTCAATATCTAAACTACCAAAAACACAAACATTTTATAAAACAAATTGATTAATTTTATCACATGCTTCAAAAAAAGAAGATTCACAAAATTGATCTAAATTTATATAATTCTTGAAAAACATTGCAAGAAATTTTGAAATTTTATCAACAACCCCCCCCCTCCCATAAAATCAAAAATACACCTTAAAGCAAAATTATCTCTATGACATTTCAAATTAAAGAAAACAATATGTATATACTATTGAAGTTGAGAAGAAACCTAGTAAAATAGCTATAGTCAATATTTATTTAAAAAAAAAAAAAATTTCAAAATGCTCTTTCCGGATTTTTTTTAATTACATATAAATATATATTTAATACTGAATATATATAATTAATATAGAAAACTGATCTTTCCAATATATTTTTAATAATGATGAAAAAAAGATTATTAGCCATTGAACATTGAATTGCCAGTTGGCGTGAAATCTGCCATTTTGTTTTTGAACTATCTTTCGCATAAATTTTTTAGATAGTATTCTCCGTTATTCAATTAATAACCATGGTTCTCCAGAACTGTTATGGGTAGACAATAATTTGCTGATTAGTTGAAGGATTTCTGTTTTTCTTTCAAATTTAAACTTCAGTCGTAGTAAATAAATGAATGACTTATTGACTAAAAATATCAATACTGAAAGTGATGGAGTAGAGCTGCTAGCCATGGACCTTGAGCTCTAATCCCGCATCCTACTTCTACCCTAAAATCACCGGTCACTATTCCATGGTGATTAAATATATATATATAATTGTTTTTATTTTTCATATTTTAAAAATTATAAAAAGTCATTATTTTAATATAATAACTTTAAAGTCAGTGTGCAACATTAGGGTAATATTAACATAAAACTTTTCTAATAAAAATAAAACGAACGGCAAATAATGACTATGTAATAAAAGTAACAAGTATATTTTCTAAATCTTTCTTGTAGGCGCAAGTGTTAAAGGATAAACGTGATATAAAGAAAATCTTTCGTCATTACGAAGGTCAATTAGCACTGATTAGTTTTAAGAAATGAAAGTCTATTTAATGATGTGTAAATTAGAAATTTACTTCTAACAATCTAATTTTATTCTGACAATGATAAACGATAATTGGGTAATCAATATATATATGTCGCTCTTGTATCATTTATGATCATCATCATCATTAATATTTCTTAGTTCATACAGGTGAGCCCATGAAATAAAAAGGGCATGTTCTCTCTCCAAGCTGCCTATAATGCTATCTCTGAATCAATACGTTTTTATCATCTCTGTATCATAAATCACAACATTAAATGCAACAGTATGTTTCATACCTTCACAAATTATCTTCAATACTTTACATCAAGAGGTCAGCGTGACTGCCTTACAAGCAGTTGTCCCGGGTTAGCGGGTTCGCTTCCCAGCCGATGCTATGACATATGAAAAAAAACGTTCTTCCAATTCTATTTTCATATCCAGTTTAATTTATTTCGAATATTTCAGAAGCAGTTTTGCTCACCTTAAAACATATTTAATGTTAGCATTGTTTCTGTATGCAAGTGAAGGTACTTAATACTTTGTGCCTTTTCATATCATCAAATCTTGATCCAGACAGACTAATATCCTAAACTTTATGTTGCGAATAACTAAGTTAAGTTGCTACATAACATGTATATTATTTGAAATGGTGTTGCAAACAGTGTGGAGAGAGGACCAGTCACTAGTCTTTTTTATTGAGCATACTATATATTTTAAATATTAAAAAATTAATTATTTTGCTAAACTACCAATATCACTCATAGTTACCTGGATTTTATGTTATAAATAAGAAAACGTAATATGAGTCACTTCATAATAAACATCTCATATTCAAAATATTTTAAAAGTATTCACACTTCTATAAAAATAAATTTTAAATGTAAATATTAAATAATAAATAGTAATAATGAAATCAATTATATATTGAAATAGATATGTCATATCTATTCCATGGTCAGCCATCTAATCTTATGCATGGGAAGATTGATACCAAATAGCTGTGACGAAAAAGAAAACAAAAATAACTTTATAATACTGTAAAAGAATAATAAAATATTTTTCAATATATATTAAAATAATATTTTACAATATATACATCATTTATTATAACTTTCAGGCACCCCTCAACCATCCACACCATCTCATACAACTGATACACATGACCACACACATGTAGAAAAGATAAATAATCACCAATATAAGTATTTTGTGCTAAACCAGCACTCATCACTTGGTCCACATTATCATTTCCCATATATATATATAATCAATGCTCAGTTTATATTAAGGTAGCAAATCTTCATACTTATGTGTAGGAGATGATAATCTGGGCCAACTGATGAGTGCTGGTTTAGCATGAAATACATATATTGGTGATTATTTATCTTTTCTACATGTGTGTGGTCATGTGTATCAGTTATATGAGATGGTGTGGATGGTTGAGGGGTGCCTGAAAGTCTGAGTTCAAATCCCCTATATTTACATTTAAGCTCCCAGGTTTGTGAAGAGTGTCTGGTTTTGAAGTATCATTTACTATAGTACATTAGTTTTTTTTTCTTATTAGCAGCTGAAGGATTTAAAGTTAACAAAAAAGAAAAGTGTTCAAATAGATAATTGCAGTCGAAAATATTGCATTATTTTTTTTAAAAAAAAACATAATAACTAGATTAGGCAGGTTAATTTGAAATAAAATTTAAAGAAAACAAAATTAAAACATCTATATTTTAGTTTATTTAACTATTTCACTGCAAACTCCATTTTTACAACATCCTAGTGGTAGTTTCAGTTATATTTGCAACATTTTATTTTTATAATTAAACTCAATATCATATTCTGATATTCTTTATATTGTTTATTCTAAGTTTACAAATGATAAAAAAAATCTATAAGATAATATTTGAACTTTGCAAATAAATAAAAAAAACTAAGTCAAAATACATGGTTAATTTCTTTTACTAGTGACTGCTGTGTTTTGAATTAAAAAAAAAATATTGATGAAATTATTTCTTATTTGAACTTTACTTTTATATATTTGTCAATATACTATCATAGTTCTTTATTAAAAATGTTTCAGAGTGAGCTGTGAACCACAAAGTATCTTCATTTTACTGATGCATCATACATAAATCTTTGTCTTTATAAGACCAAACAGCAAGGGAAGGCTGTACCAACACCACAAAATCATTTTTAGACAGTATCAAGAATATGGGCAGTGGTTTGTGGATATGTATTATCATAAAAACACAATGCCTTAGATAGAAATTCTCTACATTTTGTCCAAATTTAAGTTTCAGTTTTTCAGTAAGCATCACATTGTAAAAAATATTGATTGATGAACTTTTTGCTGATAATGTTTCATTACTGGCCTTTTAAAATTCCAGAAATCTGTAATAATTAATTTTCAAAATGATGATTTATCTATAATATTGAAACAGTCAGATCCTCCTCCTTCTGTTTCACCTACTATATACTATAGTAGTATTTATTTATGTATACCTATACCCAAATCCTCGTATATTAAGCTAATATTTTTTCTTTTTTTCCCCCATATGTCATAGCATCAGCCGGAGGCGAACCCACAACCATCTGCAAACAACTACTTGCTTGCAAAGCGGCTGTGATGACATCTCGGCTAACAACGCTTGACTATTATTATGCTAATATTATGCTAATTTTAAACATAATTATACTAGTTGTGTATGTGTGCATATATTTTAGCATACAGTGTAGAAAACGTATGTATATATGCAAAAACCAGTAAAGACCCACGTATATATTTCTAGTAGTTAAATAAATGGAAAAATACTCTATTTGCTTAATTTAAAAAGGGAAATGAAACAAAATTAGCCCAAATTAAATTGATTCAGTTACAGAATTATTAATAAAAGCAAATATTATTATTCGACTAAATTACGTGACAAACGTGGAAACATAAAATCAGTTAAATAAATCAGATGAAATTAATGAATTCAAATAAATCAAGCAAGATTTAGGATTTAAATCAAAGAAATTAAAATATACATTTAACTTGGAAATTTAGAATACATTAAGTTACATTGACAAAACAAAGGCAAAACTCTCCATACAGTAGTAGAGAAGGTGATCATGTGATGTTTAGAAGTTACATTGACCATAAATAATAATTTTAGCTAGCTTTTAAGAATTACGAGGTTTAGTTAAAAAGTTAATTTTAGATGGAGGGAGTGATTTAAAACGCTCTCTATATACAAACTATAACTGCTTGTAATCTGTAAAATCATCACGTGCGTGTGAACTAAAATTCCAAATATTGCTATATTATAATTTCTAAAATCATCACCTCAGTGTGAACCAAAAGCTCTAGTATTAATATATTGTAATCTCTAAAATCATCACCTGTGAGTGAGACAATCCTATAATCATTGTAATTATTATTTTATTTATTAATTTTATCATTTAAATCTTGGCTTTCATTAAATTAATTTACATTTTAACTTCTGCTTAGTGTATCGATTTTGCTCATCATTGTTATTGAATCATTATTATTATCATTATTATTAAGTCATTATTGATTAAGTCAACTGTTAGTTATTAAGAATCACAATCCATATTTAATAATTATGTTCACGCTACACCTATATATATATTATAATAGTAACTTACAGTTATTATTATTGGTATAACGTGTTTTATCTCTTAGGAAATTATTTATAAATATAAATTTTTATTTGACTATTTTATTATGTATACACATATTATAACAATCGAAATGAAAGTGAAGATCGAATCTAACTGCAAAAACAATATCTGCAACTACCAGGGCGCCATCTAGGCATTTGAGCCTAGAAAAATTTATAGAGTAGGCAGATACGCGCTGTTAAGATTCCACTTTATTTAAATATTCCGATCGTTAGCCCAAGTCACTAGCTCAGTGGAGTAGAGAGATGATAAAATATAAATTTTATATCTTAAATATAAAAGAATAAAAGCCACTGCCAGAGATTAACACATAAAATATTTATTTACGCACATATAAAATAACATTTAAATTTTGAGGAATAAGTTTAACATTTTAGATTTTTATATTAACTTTTAATTTTACATTTAACTAAGTTTCAATGAGTTTAATATTTTATTTAGATAGTCAAGTATGAATAGACTACATAGATCTGCATTTGAAAAGAAAATATTCTTCCCTGATTTAACCTTAGGCAACAAATTTCTCAATCAACTGGCACCAATCCATCTGATACATTCATGTATTCAATGTAGCATGATCAACAACACAAATACTATACTGTCAGGAATGGACATCTGAACAGTAAGTAGAAATTGAGAGAAGACATTGACTCTCCACCAACAGGAATGTTACATCTAGTTGGCAAGTAGAACAATAAACAAAAACTCCATAGGAATGGACTGCGGTCTTCTGCCAACTTACAAACCCATCCATAGGCAAACAGAAGGTGTGTGGCATATATATGCAATCCTGCCCGTAGCGGACCTCATACTACATCTACTAATTACACAAATATATCCAATCCATTGAGCCAATTCAACCACGAAACGAATAACCCAAGATTACCCTCCCCTTAATATAACTTTACAAAACTATATAGCCATTCACGCCCGACTTAAATTTAACATTTAGATACGTTCGCACAAATGCATTTTATAAAATTTGTTTTAAAATGTTGAGTACAGATCAGCTGCACAGATTCCACGGTCAAAAACATTCCAAATTAAACTCAACCAATCAAAATACAAAGTCATCGATAAACATCACTTGCATAGGGAATATACAAATCCCATTAGCATTCATCGTAAGATGCTTGCAGTGATACCCCGGTGACATATATTCTAATCGAACGTGAAAACCACAACATTATCAACCGCTAACGAATCTATGCAATGTCTATACCCAACCTTAAATTCCCTCATTTAAAATTTAAACAACAAATAATTTATACCAATAAGAAAAAAAATGGAAATGATTTTTATCAATCGGGAAAACATATAAAATTAAACATTATTAATTGATTTTAAACTTAAAAGTCAGATAGAAGTTCATAAGCTTGAATGAAAGTTCTTAGTTATTTTTAAATTTAGAGTTCATGTCAATATAGCTTACAGTAGAAGAGTCCAGGTTCCTGTTTTTAATTCCCACGACGTCTCCATTGGAAGATAATGTTCTGGAGGTAGAAATAGCTGGTTCAAGGTATCACAGTCTTTTCCTTTTTTAAATAGAGAGTGTGATATGTGCATCCTACCACAACTCTCAAACACACAATGCTGGAACTGTCCGAAAAAACTATCTGGAACTCAATATTTCTCTTTTTATAGTCTATCTCCAGATTGAATGAACAAAGACGTCACTAATCCAAATTTTCGTTCAGGTCCGGGCTGAGGCTTGGTGCTTCCATTGGTCAAGCTAAAATCTCTTTATTCTCTTATCTAATTTACTCTCTGACTTTTTAATTAGACAGCTTTTGGATAATTAATAAACAATCATTTCCATTTACAGATTACAGGAATTAATTAATACCTGTTTTTATTTTTACTTACGTTATTTCTTTTTTAAACTATTTTTATATTTAAATCTTTTTTTATAAAAAAAATACATTCAAATACCTTTTTTTATTTATTAAAAAAAAATATTTTTAAAGTTTAGCATCCGTGCGAATATATATATACATTTAACAAACATTTTAATTTTAGCGTTTAGTTTTTTTACTTTTATTTGCGAACTCTTGTAGTTTTTATTTTAAATTAATGTAACGACATATTTATATATCGTTACAATATATATATATATTTGAGTTTTAAATAATACATGCCTTAAGCTTTTGAGTAAAATGCCAGATTTGAAGTTAAGAATAAATACTTATATATATATTTTTTATTTTATTATTAAATCTTAATGTCAATGGAACAATTGATAGTTGAGTTAAGCATGAACTTGTTATAACACACGAGCAGATTCGTTCGTTCTCTTGTTATTAAAAAGGGAAGAAAAAGAAAATCATTTCTCTTTAAAAATAACTTTTTCTTTTATCAATACTACTGTTCAATGATTGGAATTTAAACATTAACTTTTCCCAAATTAAGATAATCTGTGGATTAAAAGTCTGCAAGGAAAATATTTTAATTTTCTATTAAATCTTAAAGGAATAGCAATATAAAAGAAAAGAACGTCTGTTTAAGTTTTTTTTTTGGAAACTACGTTGTTTTAACACTTCCATTATTCTTCGGATATATATAAATTTAAGATAATTATATATATTAAGGATAAAACAATGTGTAGTGAGTAGTATAATTATTATATCGTAAAAGGTTTCGAAACCAACCTTGCATGCTATTTTAAAATATTTTGAAATATTGGATATATAGAACATCTAATGATAATAGAAAAATGAAGATTAAGAACATCTACATTCGAAGAATATTTATTTTATTTCACATTAATCAAATCATTGGATATTATTAACAGTTTATCATTTAAGGATAAATAAAATCATCATTATACCAATGGATTAATAATATACTTCGTAAAAGATCTTCATTAGAATGATGAACTATAGACTTCAATATATACTCTCAACTCTATTATATATAAGTTTTCTTTATTATTTATTTATATATATTATAATAATGCTTATATTATTTTAATATGTTTATTATTATTATTATCTTTATTTCAAATTTGGCATCACATCATTATATCTTAATAGGAAAATTATATTTATTATATTAAATATAATTAATTTTCCTATCTGAAAGCTTGACACAATTCATCAAATTAGATGAGGGATATAAAGAATAGTTATTATTTGACAGATATCTTAAACAGGATTATATTGTATTTACTACGTAATATTGTAAACGTTTAATGTACTTTATTTATCAAAAATACATATAATATATAAGTTATACAATTGCATATAGTACTTATATATTGGTAATTATGAAACATATAAATAAGAACGGTAAATAAATTAATAAGTTTCATAAATTATTAATTTTTGAACCCAGATATTGTTTTTATATAACTGTTAATTTAAACTATTTTCTTTAATTTTTGAAAGTTTATTATAGTATTGAGTTTTATCATAGGGTATTAAATAAAAATATTATATGATCTCTTTGTCTAATCATTATTGAATTACATTATGTATATGCTAGTATTATAAATATCATATGAATATCAATTGTAATTAATGCTTATATAAAGGCATATCAATAATAACTTGTTTTGAATTTTCCCTGAAGAGAGCTAATTGCAAATTCTCCATGAGTTTGAATATCGTGGCATAATGGTGACTGAAAGAGGGATGAAAGATGGATGAACTAGTCTAAATTATATTAAAACTTATTTAAAGATTATTGAGCTAGCATAAAAAAAAGATAGATATAATCATGGACTTAGTATTTCATTGATTCATTTCTAGCATTCTACCTGAAGACCGCAAGTCCGGGATTGTAGTGAAATGCATATCCTCTTTCTAGGGAATTTAATCATCCCTATATATACAACTTAGATTTTAAATATAATCCATTTTGTTACATTCGGTGAACCTAACTATGAAGCATTAGGTTAATAATTTCCAAGCATTAAATATAATCGATTCTATTATATTTGGTATATCAACTGGGATGATTAAATGCCATTCCGTTATATTTGGTGCCTCAACTAAGGCTATCAAATAGGCCATCCCATTATAATATATATATATATATATATATATGGCTATACCGTTAAACATGTCCATTGCCTATATTCTTGTGTTTTATCGATATGCTACGCTTGGCACGTGTTTAAAGAAAATACTGATGTGACCTCAAATATGTCATTCTTAAGGTAGTAAATCTTTGAGCGTTGGTGAAGGAACTGAGGTGAGATTGGACACAGGGTCCTCAACAACCTCATTTCAATCAGCCTTAGGATGATTTGCTAAAACTCTGAATTTTGTTGGAGAATGTACAAATTTGGACCGTTACAATATTTTCTTAATCAGTAATTGAGCATGTTTTTATTCTGCCAATCTGATATATACTCTCAGGTTCATAGTGACTAATCCCTATATCACCAAGATTAATGTTTCCTTTTAAAACACTTTCACCTTCCTTAAGATAATAAATCCAAATTTTGTTACAGATATCCAAAATGTTTCTGCTGGTGTTTGAACTCATCTCACACACACCTTTTGAAACCCAAGTCTGCAAAGCATTATTGAATAGGGCAGACCCATGATTGATTTGCAAGTTATTTGCCACATAAATTATGTTTACTAATGTAGACCATAAAAAACAGTCCACATGCACAGTTAGTATTGTTATCAGTCATGAATGTAGCTGGATATCCAGCTTCTTCTTCATGGATGACACTTGAGAAACTTTTCTTAAACTTTTCATCTATTCATACACACTTCTTCATAATAAAATACGATCATCATACTGGACATAAACCATCGGACCTCAAAAAATGAACACTGCATGCAACTTTATTATGTGCAAGATAGCCATTGCTTCTCATACTACAGATACCTTTAAACTGTTATACTATGTTTAAACCTCACAGAAGTGACTGGGAAGACAATGATCTCATACAGAAAGTACTGGTAAGACCGTTGTGAATAACAAAAGTTTTAATATAACTGACATGCAGATAATTTTTGCTCACCTATATATTTTACCAAAAATAGTGAAAATAAAAACCAGGATCAAATAATATTTATTATAAAAAGAGAACAAGATAAAAATATTATTATAAAAAGGAAAAAAAAGCATGTAAAATAATAGCCAGAATTATGAAATGATGATGAAGATCATTTTTTCACATTTTAAATTCCTATTGATTTATTTTGTTTTGCTTTATTGAACAGCGTTAAACAATGTTTACCACAATAAAGATTTCAATAAAAATAAAAAATAAACGCATTTTTTTCTTTGAGAAGTTAATTCAAATCTAGCTGTGTTTTCTAACATGCTTCATTAAAACTGAAGAAAATCAATGCTAATTTGTTGTTTATAAAATATCATTAAGACAACATTTTTTACAATTAATCTTACGCTTCTATTTGTTTCATAAACTTATTTGCTTTTAATGAAAAATCATTTCTTTTAAAAATATTATTCCATATCTTAGAAAGAATAATGGTGGCGTCAGTAAGAGTAACTTGAGAAATTGAAGCGCTAAGTTTAAACAGGCGTACATACGTTTATATAAACGCACACATACACACCCATACACTTAATGCATTCGGATGTATACAATAATTTCAAGCTATACTTAAGCTCAAGCTTATGTATAAGCAACAAAGCCGGTAAGTCAAATTTACACAGTATTTAATAACGAAGAAACAAATAACTAGTAGCTGTTGTCTATGCAAAGAAAGGGATGGCGGACTTTAATTTGTTACACTGCACGTATTTTATTCATAAATCAGAATTTTTCAGCTATTCGTCATAATAAAATATGAACCCTCAATACAACATTGAATCAAAATTATAATATTTAAATTAAAAATCATCGATTCTATTCAAAAGTGAAAAAATAAAATAATACTTCTTCAAATAATGGCCATAAAGAAATAGCATTTAGAATAAATTAATTTGGAATGCGCATATCTTAACAATAATGCACAAATCAGATTTACTGGTCATTTTAACAGTATTGCAAAGAAATGCTCTCTTTACAACTAAGCGAATTTTTCTTCAGAAAAAATAAATCATATTGTCTTGCATTGGTGGTCGAGAGGTCAGCGCGACTGCCTTGCACTTGCAGGCAGTTGCCCGGGTTGCGGGTTCGCGTCCCGGCCGATGCTATGACACTTAAAAAAAAAAATCATTTTTTATTTAACTTCTACACTATTATATATAATTAATACTCAAAGGATGAAATTAGGAAATCAATTATGATTGCTATCATATGGCTATAATGTTTTATTTGTGGTCTAATTATAAGCTGAGTTTAGTAGGAAATAAAACTAACAATTTCGCTCTGCTAATACTAAAGTGATTGTGTGTGTGTGTGTGTGTGTGTGTAAATTGTATATATTAAATTGTTGTGATACGTGTTCACAATAAATTCGAGTTAACTTGTGAATTAGTTTTGTGTATGTGTTTTCAAAAGTTTTGAGCTTTTTCACTTTTTCAGAGAAAAATCAAGCATAATTTTTTATTTAAATACTACTTGTTGAGATATATATGAACATTACATTTGAGTGTCAAGATGAAAGTAATTATTTCATTCAAGATCTTAAAAAAAAAAACTAAATAATATTATCTTTTTCAGTTAACAGTTTATATATATATAAATAATTAAATTCCAAAATTTATATTAAATTTTAATAAATTGAAGTATATCTGACTTTCATCTTTAAAATGTTTAAATATGTGTGTGTTAATAACTATATAAATGTTTGTATTAATAATGACATAAACGGATGTATCTTAACAATTTTTGAAAGCTATAAATATTAGATTAAAGATACTTTGATACTTTTAATGCAAGTGAATTATTCAAATGAAAAACAGATATAACATTTTTTCTAACTAAATATACTTTTTTTTTTAATGAGGCTTTTTCTATTGCCTCATTATAGACATTGAACACAGTTGCTAAAATACCACTCACATAAAAATACTAATAAAACTACAAACTTTTTTATGCAATTTTTTTATAATTGTTGTTTTGCTTATTAAAAAAATAGATTTTCTTAGGTAAAAATACTAATAAAAACTTACAAGGGAGCACATCCAACTACTGAGGGAAGTTATACAAAGAACTGCTGAATGTGAGTTTCCATTGTGCTCTGGATTTGTAGATTATGAAAAGACATTTGATTCTATAAGCATTTTATCAGTGATTAAAGCATTGGATCATCAAGATAAAGACTCAGGATATTGTCATATTCTGAAAAATATTTATAAAACATGCAACAGCAACGATTGCATCACATAGTGACATTAAAAGTATTAATATCAAGAAGGATGCATGGAAGGATGACTCCATATCTCAAAAACTTTTTACAGCAGTTTCTGCAAGAAGTATTTTGTGGATTAAAATGGGAAGCTAAGAAAGTAAAAGGAAATGGAGAATATTTAAGTCATCTAGATTTTGCAGATGATATATTGTGTAATGTTTTAGAGCTTTAGAAAATGTAGCAACTGCTATCAGATGAAAATAAGAAAGTAGATTTTCCCAAAAGATACAAATAAAGATTGATAATGATGAGTTGGAAGAAGTTTTTTTTTTAAATGTCATAGCATTGGCCAGGATGAGAACCTACAACCTGGGCAACTGCCTGCAAGTGCAAGGCAGTCGCACTGACCTCTCGACCACCAATGCAAGATGAGTTGGAAGAAGTTAACAGCTACAAATATATTGATCAGAGAACATAATAGATGAAAATATACCTAAATTAAATGTTGTTAATGATTAATCTTACTTATTGCATAGCCAAATATATATCATATAAAATGCTAAACCACCCATTCACTTTACTACTGTTACACAATGCTTTATTTACCACCCTCTTTACAGTTTACAGTTTTGATTGCCTCAACAATCTTCTTCAGAACTTTTATATCTTCTATCTTCAACTGCTAAATTCAAAATTTAAAAATTTACTATTATAATGGTAAATTTAGCAGTTGAAGTTAGAGATATAAAAATTCTGAAGAAGATTGTTGGGGCAATCGAAATGGTAAACTGTAAAAGAGAGTGGTAAATAAAGCATCGTGTAATAGTAGCAAAGGTCATGGATGATTTAGTATTATATGAATTAAATTTGTTTGGAGAGTTTTTGATAGAAATAATCTAATATTAAAAGGAAATATGGCTATGTGTTAGTTTTTAAATAAATGTGTCCCCCCAGTTCTTACTTATAGATCTTAATGATCTGAGACTTGGACATTTAACAAAAGAGCAATCTAGAGCTTTCAGACCACTTTACAAAATATGGAAAGATGTATGTTAGCAGTAACAAAAAAATAAAATATGAAATGAGTGAGAGAACAAACAGGTTTTACTGACATCATTAAAATAATATAAAAGACTGAGATGGTATTGAGTTGAACACATTGCTAAAAAAATGATAATAGATGGACAGTTAAAATTTTAAACTGGTTTCCAGAGGATTGTAAAATGATATAGAAAGATAAGATATGTGATAAATGAATGAAATAAGGAAATATACTGGGATAATATGGACGAATAAAGGCTAAAGATTAGAGAATATGAATTGAATTGAAGAGACCATTATCTTGCAGTGGTTTAGTAATAGCTGAAAATGATGATGATAAATACATGCATGATATCAAAACTATATAAAAAGGTAATAAAGTATTAGAGGATATTTGTTTTGAACTATTACAAAATTATTTATAGCATGCCACCAAATTTGAATATATTGTTAATAATTGTAAGCACAGCAATGATAAATATCATAAAAAGTATTGTTACATATATAAATATTTGCCTGTGTAGGATGGTGTATAAAAGAGATATAAAGATTATCAATTCAATTAGAGTGCACAAAATAAAAACATAATTAAACACTTTCCCTATTTAAGAAACTCAAACTCAAATGTAATTAAAAACTTATACTTGCATAAAGACAATAATATTAACAAGATAAGATATATTATCTTTATTAAATGAGAAAATAATTTAATAAGCAAGATGTTAATGTAAAAATTAATAAAGCTATTGTTTGTATAAGCCTCAATAGAATGAGAAAACCCAAGGGCTTAAATGGTCTTCGTCTGCATGACATTCAGGTGCTGTTTATGCAAAGGATGATAACTATTCTGAGGGTATCTAAAGATCTAGAAGGTAGAAGCCAACATTCTCCTTCAGTTGAACCCACCAACACCCCACTGCCTAACAAGAACATGTGGGTAGCAGAAATGGAGGATCATATGGCAGGGCTCATATCTGCCAAAGATCTTTTTGATAGAAAGATTAGGTACTGGGATGCTTACAAACTTATGCATGCCAGTTAGCAGAGATAACCCAGTCAGGCTAGAATTAACCTTAAAATCATTGATAAAAAAGTCCAAACACTGGTTGTTGGACGTCAGACTAGTAAATGTTATTATCAAATTCAGACTGGACGCTCTTCTGACAAATCAATTCTTGGTAGATCATAGGGGATTTAAAAGCACTTCTCCCATCTTCCCATTATGCAACCAGGAGGAGGAGGATATTGATCATCTTATCTCCCATTGCTCAAAATTCAGAGACATGGAGATGAGATTGATATCTAGTATTAGGTCAGGATGCTCTCAGACACTGGACATCAGTGGGGCACTGAGAACTGGAGAATTTGCTATAATCCGAATGGCAATCATGATTCTCTTTGCAAAGTGGCTGTGACCAGGTGTCACAGTGTTTTTCGAGACAACTCAGCAAACCCATGGCAAGTCTTTAAGAAACACGTTTGCAGTCTGAAAACCAGAGACTATCTTATAACATCCCACAGACTGTGTGCAGACATGTGGGAACAGATCACTCTGGATAAGCCGACAATCAAACCTCTCATATTGACATCTGTTATAAAATGATCTGTCAACTGAAACTACAAGAGACAAGAAAGAAGAAGGTATGAAGATAGAGAAAGTGATGACAGGAAGACTGACAAAAAGGGGAAAGAACAAAGATAACACAGAACAGATAAAACCTGCCACCAAATGAAAAATGGCTGCTTTATTTGACACGGTGTAACCAAAGACCAAGTTGTGACATAAATCTACACAAGATAAAAGAGAGATGCAAATTCAAGTTGAATTCAATCAATGTAAACAAAGACTAAAATGG
>JAQFVV010014320.1:0-41196 GCA_028023455.1 Epiperipatus broadwayi
TTATTCACTGTTGATTGGCTTCTTTCTACCATTTAAAAAAAAGTTATTATAAGTACTTTTGAATAAGTAGGTATCGGTGGATTTGCTTGTCTCTCTCCTTTAAAAAAAATAATTGCTGTTGACACTTTAGATGATTGAGATAAATCAACAAAAATTTGATTTATGGCTTCAAACTTGGTTCTACATGGCTGTTATAAATTTTCTTTTCCTCCTATTTCCTCTTCTCCATTCATTCGAAGGTAATGAGCTTTTAATAAGCCAGGAACTAGAAACAAAGCATTCCATATAGCTTGTGTGGTTGGCTTCAAAATCTACCATTTTATTGGTTATTACTTGATACATGACTTCATAGACAGATCAGCGATTTTGACTCATTCTGTATTAACCAGGAAGCAGAAAAAAATGGTTTAGCAATGCAGAGGCATAGTATTATGCATAACCAAATATGTTAATATCATTTTTATATAATTATTACTAACTTCTAATAAATTCAATCTTGTTCCATTTCTCTCCTCTTCTTTAATATTGCTGGAAATTGCTTTATATAAACGCACATTTCATTTGCTCTTTTTTTTCAACTTTCAAAGAGTGAGAAAAAAAAAAATTAAAGCGTTCACTCTCTTTTAAAAAAAAAAAATCAGAGCTTACATTTCTGCTTAAGAATAATAACAAGGAAGGACCGACTGAGTTGAGTCTCAAAATAATAATAATAATCTGAGTGACTCTAAAAAATTAATGACTAACTCATCATCTCTCTAAAAAAATTTAAGACTAACCCCCTAAAAAAATTGTTTCAATCATTTATATCGCGAATTTCAACCAAAGAAAAAAAAAACATCTGGAAATCTTTATCTTAAAAAAAAAATCAAAGCTTCACAAGTTTGACGTCGGTCACAATCAATAAAGACTTAAAATTGATCGCTATCGTTATCTACATCAAAGCACCTCTTTTGTAAAAATAATCTTAAGACACAGATAACAACAAACCTGGAATCTATAGCCATCAGGAATACGTGTAAAAGCATCTTTGTGTTTGTACAGATGTATTCATTCTTTCACACGTGTACATTTTTATCTCCTAATCTAACAATCTTAATTGCCTTATTTTACACTTTTCTGATTTACTCTATTTTAACAAAATGAAAGTTAAATAAATTTAACACATATTATTTAATAAAAAAAAAAATTATATAATAAATCACAAAACTGCTTATTCATAATAATAAATCTATACATATAAATCTCTGTTTGTATAAAAGAAAAAAAAATTTTTTTTTAAATAATTGAATACTATATATATATCTACAATATATATTATTAATTTAGATACAGTCAATATCGAGTTGGAAGAAAAAATATTAAAAATTTGTTTTAGGAGTGTAGGTCATTAAAAAAGTATCAGGGAAAAAGTATAAAGAATTAAAAAAAAACATAAAAATAAAATAAAGAAAAAAGATAAATTTTTTGTTTACATTTTTATGACAAGAAATAAAATCAATGTTGGAAAAATGATTTGTTGGTGGTAAATTGGAAGGGGTTAATAGAGAAACTGCATGGATCTACAGTAATCTATAACAACTTTAGGTGAATAAGATTTTCAAATTTACTAACAAAATCGTTGGCATATAGACATAGGCACGAACTGTTGTGTCTGAGGAAAAGTCTTATAATATCAGTGTTTCTCATAGTACAACTTGAAAGGCAATTTTACATAAATATCTGACTATGATGTTTTGTTTTTTTTTAAGAGCAAAAGTTATCATCAGCTATAACTCATATAATAACATCAGAATAATTATGGTTCTATATTAAACCTCACCTTGTTTAAAAATGAATATTAATGTGGTGTAATTTAGTGATACAATAGTTAAAAAGAAATACAATAATGGATGATAAAAACATAATTTTATAATGGATGAATAAAATAGATTTAAATCTACTTTCTACAATATGTGAAAAATTTTCATAGGCCTTTTTGACAAGTGAATCAGGAATATGTTTTAGCACAAATAATAATTATCTGTTACAATCTAGCAAAGACCTTTAATTACATAAAATATGATTCATCAGTCAAGCACAAATTATCTACAGCTTTAATACATCAACTATATTAGAGAATTCATCAATGACTGCAATTCATCAATTAAAATTCACCAAAAACCATTTGTGATGCAATGCTTACTGCTTATTCAAAATTAACCACCATTAACTTCATTTATCATTAATTTTTATTTTTTTTATCTCATTTTCAGGAATTCTTTTATTTTAGTTACTTTTATTTTAAACTTTTCTGTTATTTATCATCTGCTCTAAAAAGAAATCTATTTCAATTTTTTTTTAAACTACAATCATTTCCTTTATTATATACATACCACAAATTCACCATTTTGATTTCTATTTCTATTTAAACTGTTATATTTTAAAATCATATAACAAATTTAAATATTTTACCCATTTCTTAACCTATACTTTCATTTTATTTATATTATTTTCATTCTAAATATATTTTTAAAAATGATTTTTATTAATTTATTTAGAAATATCATTCACATTTTATGCATTATAATATCTTGTATAAGAACACAGACATTCATTTATTTGATCTCAGACATACTTACATCATCATCATCCAGTGTAATTCTAGCCAAAGTTTTTTGGGCTATGGTAAGAGGAAGATTCCATTTGAAAGCAGGAAAAATAAATTCCCAGTGACCTAAATTATTCAGATCAAATACAATTTCCTGGAAAAAAGAAAGAAAAAAGAAAAATTAGCAGAGCATTTCAGCAGTGGGATAAGAATTTGTATCTATATTCTTGAAATAATTTTTTTTTCAGTTTATCAAGACTAAATCCTAAAAATTTACTATCTCATATAAATATTATAAATTTATATCCATTTATTTCTGAGAGGTCTTTGATATTAGTAATTCTAATCTCATTTCAGGAGTAGTCAATGGAATTATAATGGCAAAATGATATCTGCATGACTTTCCATTTGTTGGCCTTTAACCAAAGAGTGTACTATTTTTCATATAATCATCCATAATGTGTCTTTTAGACAGATAATTAGGCTAATATATTAAAGATTTCAAAATCTTAAGGCATTGAATTCAAGTATGTTTACTTGTCTACTTATACACTTGACATTAGATCAATAACAATATACTTTACTAAATTCAGTTATAATCTAACTGCAACATTGCATTACATTTGATATAGATCTTTTTTTTCAGAAGGATCAAAGATGATATTACTAAAATATGAAATACAAATCTAGTACTAAGTCTAGCTATACTGATTTTGATAATTTTGAAAGCATTACCTTGATAAGATGTGTAAAAGGTAGTTTCAGAATGGGTGTTGGTGAAATGCTTTCTAATTACAAAGGTTAATATCCAAGATCTAAAACTAATCCAAAGACAATTTGTTATTAACATCTAATCATTTATGCTTATGTAAATAGGTCTTTAGCATAGCATAGGGATTGGATTATTGCAGTCAAATTTCTAACTAAATGTATACTAAGAAGATGAAACTTACAAATGTTTTTAAATCAGTCAAATATATTAACCTAATTAAGCACTTCAGTCAATTACAGCAGTCTCTGTAGAGGGAGATTTATCACTGATAGCATTTAAATTACTTAAAAATCATTCATATAATGAAAAAACTTATTTGATTGATTACATTAATGGTTGGTTTTAATTTTTATGTAAAAATTTAATCAATTTATATTTGATAATATTTATAATTAATGTCCTGCTTAGGTTGATGCAGTGTTAGAATGGTAGATCTGGAGATTAAGTTCCTTAGATCCATGGATCATGCCTGCTATTACTTTCTATACTCATGTTTTTTATAAACTCCCAAACAATAAACAATGCCATTCTACTATTTCCTTATTTGTAATTAATATAATGCATAATATGACTCAATTAAATTTCTCATATGTTTCTGTTTATTTTTACTCTCAAGATTTCTAGAATAAATTATATATTGTACCAGTCAGTTTCGATATCACTCACATTTTACCTCTTTTTGAACTCCTTTATCATATCTACACAGTACAGTATTATTATTATGCACAATCTCCTTTTGTACGACCCGCTAGCTCATGGAGATTTACATGAAAAACCCGGATAAATTACTTAAAACTACTGTCGTCACAGATCTTTACTTTACTAATGGAATTTATATATAAATGAATAAGCAAACTCATCAATAAATTGTCTAACTAGGATAAGAATTTAATAAGTATGTGTGTTTAAGCCATCAAATCAGCAATTCAATATCTGGGGTTAATAATAATAAAAGCAATATAGACTACAGGTTTGTTTTACAATACTGTTTAATATAATTACATAATTGGTTAACATAATAAAGCTACTTTCTTTACTAGTTTCTAATATTTGGAAAACATTATTCAACATTAATTAAATGCTTCATTCAGTATAGGTGGGGAAGATCTATGTGCCAATGAGGTAGTGATCTGTAAACTATATATAATTCATTGCTATTAGATGCACTAATTTATTATTAATAAAATTAATATTTTATAAACACCAAATAATATCTTTAACAAATGAATATTTGATTTATATGTTTACAATATGGTCTTTTAATTATATAATGCTTTAACGTGAAACGACTAACAAATAAATCAATAATTAAAACATGGGTTGGTAAAATATTGCATACGTTTAGGAATTCGCTGTTAAAAAGGGAATCACTTTAAATCAAGTGGGTTATCAACATTAAAAGAGATAACTAAACAATAAATCACTTTGATTTTGACTTACTTCACTTCGCCATGATTTAAGAGGCAACTTTAAAAAGAAATAGATAGATCTTGAGAACGAAAGCAGTACTGACATAGCAGGAATAAAAACATTGATAAGATTGATGCAAATTTCGCCATTATATTTGGAGAACAAAATGGTCACTCTGCGTTTTCGCAGATGGAAACCTGGAGAGAGAGCTTCCTCGGACATAAGGAGAAATAAGGTTGGGACTTTTTCACCCTTGAGCCTTACTGTCCGATTATGGAAATCCTGAAGAATGGAAATCCGCATTAATAGCTTAGATTTCCTAAAATACATTTATTAAAATAATAGCGAATTCATTGAACTTAGAATAATTTACTTATGCCAGCAATGCCTGTATTAATGGAATAGACGCTTTATTCATGTCCATTACTTAAATTAAATACTAAAATAATTGTCCAAGCGTAGCGACTTGAACCCCTTCAAAATCAAATTGGAATAAATCAATCACGACTATAATGTTGTACTAAATAACAATAAAAGTAATTACTCCCTTTTATTTAGAGACCTCCCAAATGCAAATTTCATTTAAAACCCTCTTTAATATCTCGTCAAAGCATATTAAAATCTATTGCGATAAATATTCATTTCCTTCTCACAAACTCAACTTAGTGCTCTAATAACAAAATAAACACATACAATATTCATTTTATTGACAGATCACAATTATGAAGTATATGTATTATTGGATTACATTTAATAAAGTAATTGCAATTCGGTGAATAAAAATGAGCTAAACAAATACTCGTTCATTTGGGAGAGTATTAAATCGACCAATCAATCACGGGCCGATTGAAAATATTTAAGGAAGGTTTCAATTCATCGAATTAGATTTATTGGCACATAAATACTTAAATATTTTAAATCGTAAAAACCACCATAAAAAAAGAAATATGATATAAAAGGCATTTTTAAGAGAAACTAGTAAAGTTGAATTAATCTTATAGAGAGCAATGACAAAAGTAAAATTACAAAAGATATATAAGTATTACGTATATTACAAAACATGTTTATCTAGGATAGGGTGGCAATATTTACTTACTGATGTTACGAAAGCCATTTAAAACAAGAAAAGTGAATTATATATTTTACAAAGAACTCTTTTGGCAGTAATATTATCTTCCAACAAGTTCTCTCAAGTGTAAGCTTCAACTGCTTGCAAGTTCTTTTGGAGAGTGAAATGAGGCACCTTTCCATCGATGAAATAGCTAGCTATTTTTTTATTATTCAGCAAAGTTCATTCACCAATAGTTCTCTTTATAATTTCAGAAGATATTAGATGGTTTTACGGTAGCATACTGATGTTACCGGGAAAGGCTCGGGGTACATCTATGCACCCCGACCTTAGCCTACATTTTTGCGTACATTAAATCATAAAATATACTGACATAGATTCAAACTGCAACTCGTTCACTATAGTAATCTGATTCCTATCATTCTCTTTTTGGGGAGTATTTATACTATTTTAGCATTGCTCCCGGATATTCTATCTTTCCATAGCTTCAGGCATTGTTCTGTCCATTCATTTAAAATTAATATGCTCTATTGTGATGCTAAGATACACTCTTCTGATAAATCTTTTAAGTCTTTTGTTAAGAATCCATTTTTAATTTGCAAATGGATTACTACGATAAAATAAAATTAATTTAAGATAAGTCCCTTTGTTGAGTATCCTACGTGACTTTCCAGATTTATCCAAATGAATGTGACTTTTAATCACTAAAATTTAATAGAAAAATATAAAAGTAATTTTTAAGCAAATCTATTTAACGGACTTTACTATTAATATTTAAAATATGCACATATGTGTAATATCCACACACAAAAGTATGTAATAAATAAATCTTATTTTATTAGAATTAACATTATTTAAACCTTATTATAGAAATTAAAGTAAAATTAAAACGTTCATTATTAAATGAATATAGCAAGGCTAAAGAAAGACAAATAGGCTTGGTGTGTGTACGAATATAAACTGTCCGTTAAACAAATTTACTATTAAAAAGGTAGAGATCAGGTTTGATCTCAGGTTAGTGCTAAATAAGGCATGAAACTTGGATCGAGTTTGGATCCAATCGTTTCAATATATAATTAATAACAAAGTATTTTAGAACCATTCATAGGTTAAACCATTTTCTTATGTAAATTATTGACAGACAATATAGAAATCATCATCATTTAGAAACATTTTGCTGAATGGTGAATAAGAATAAAGATTCAAGTATATAATTAAGACCTAACTGGTTAGTGAACTATAGAAACAATTGATTATAAATAAAATATATTATAACAGATTTTTACTAAAAAATCTGTTAAGTCTTTATTACATATTTAAATAAGGACTTTTCAAATTATTACACTTTCAAATATATAATACAGTATCACTGATAATAAATCATGTTTTTTTCAATCATACAATGTTTTACATTAACAGCTTAAATATCAAAAGCAACTTATATTTCAGAGAAACTAGTATTTAAATAATCCATTGAAGTGCAAATTTCTATTCAATAGGGTTAGAATTATTTTCCATTCTCAAACTACAAATAATTAGATGTTCATTTACTAATTCATATTGAATAACTATATTACTTATGGGATATTTATCTGAGGAAAATTCTAAACTTGATTTAAATCTGAAAAAACTTTTTAAATTTATATTACTCGGATTTGAACAGACTATAAGAGAAGATAGATTGTTGCACTATAAATACAGTCTGAGGCCTTTATCATTAATATGGAATCACACTAACAAGGTTTTACTAACTGGCTTTAGAATATTAAAAAGTTATCTAAATCATTTTAGATATTTATGGCATAAATTTAGAATTATTAAAATCTACCATTTAAAAATCTTTTAAATTTAGGTAAATAAAAATCTCTAAAAAATCTTCAAAGTTTTTTTTTCCAGATATCTGGTAATAGTCAATTTAGTAATAATTCCAATTATTGTTCATAAATGCGTAACTTTATTGTTTTTCAGTGTTAAAGATACTGGAAAAACCTTTTTTACATAACGGATTGATTAAAATTATTTTATCTACTTTTTTTTAAATTTACTTATATATTATAAAAAATTTAAAGTTTATGTATTATCTCTAAATCAAAAAAAAAAATCATTTTTTTGAAGTCAATTCTTAGGCTAAATATTTCTTTTTTAGTAGTACTATTAATGTGAAACATCATTTCAAAAGATTAATACATTTAATAATTTTTTCTTTAAATGCAATCGAACATTTACTTCTGATACAGATGCATTTGATATTTGTAATAGAAATCTTCATTGAAATATATTGTGCCATTTCAAATTTAATCTAGTAAACAATAAAAATGCTCTTAATGTCATTAAATCTAATGCTTTTGGTATTGATGGACTTTCAACTACTGTATTAAACTTATGCTCATAATTTTTTTTTGGAAGGGGGGGGGTGTTATTACAAACACTTTTTAACTATTGCTTTTCTCATTCTTCCTTTTCATTATGTTGAAAACTTGCATTAGTAACACTTATTCCTAAGGTAAATTGCTCTTCAATTAACATTTTCAGACAATAGACCATTAGTGTATGTATAGCTTACTTTAAATTATTTGAAAAAAATATATTTATAAATAATTTAATTCTTTGTTTACTAATTTCAATATTTTACTTTTGAAATAAACAGGTTTTAGAAAATATTGTTCTATACCTATTGCCTTGGCTGATTTTTGCAATAAATAATGCTAATTGCCAGCTTAGACTATTGTAAAACGTTTGTTATGCTTTGTTTTATTTATAAACATTGTTTATTTAAAATTATGTCCAGAGTATAGATTTGTTATTGATTTTTAAAATCTCCTTCCACTTCTCATTTACATTGCTGAATTATATATAATATAATACACCATATACATCTTAAATGATACCCCACAATGCAGTTTAATATGATTTTATTCTATTTCCTTACAGTTTCAACTATCCAGCAGTCATCATCAGAGCTACAACATTTAAACATACACAATTAATATATAATTAATACCTATCAATACATATACCAATATATATATACACACATACATATATAAATATAAAAACATTTTAAATACTCCAACTAGTAACTCAAATATGAATCTTTAATATCTCTATAATCTAAAACCTCTTTATCTCACCCTTATATTCAATTAACTTCTTTTATATAAAATTTTATTTTATATTTTAATGTTTATTTTTCCATATTCTAATCATTTAAAATTTAAATTTACCCTTTAATTTAATTTATTTCTTCTATTTTAATTACTTATATATTACACATTACTCAATAACAATAATATCCTTATTATTTTTATTTTCTCTTAATTTTTAATTTTAACTTTTAACTAATTTTACCTTTTAAACCCAATACTCCTTCTCCTATAACTGAAATAACTTCAAAAAATTTAAAAAATTTTATTTCCTTATTGGACGTAGGGGTGAAGAGAATAAGGAAATAAAAAAATTTAAATTTTTTGAAGTTATTTCAGTTATACGAAGAGTACTGAATTTAAAAGGTAAAATTATTAGTTAAAATTAAAAATTAGGAGGAAATAAAAATAATGATATTATTGTTATTGATTAATGTGTAATTATATAAGTAATTAAAATAGAATAAATTAAATTAAAGGGTAAATTTAAATTTTAAATGATTAGAATATGGAGAAATAAAAGTTAAAATATAAAATAAAATTTTATATAAAAGAAGTTAATTGAATATAAGTGTGGGATAAAGAGGTTTCAAATTATAGAGATATTAAAGATTCCTATTTAAGTTACTAGTTGGAGTATTTAAAATGTTTTTTATTTTTATATATGTATATATTGGTATATGTATAGATAGGTATTAATTATATATTAATTGTATATGTTTAAATGTTGTAGCTCTGATGATGACTTCTGGACAGTTGAAACTGTAAGGAAATAGAATTAAACTGCATTGTGGAGTGTCATTTAAGGTGTATATGGTGTATTATATATTTAAAATCTGTTATCTCGTTCATATATAGAAGAGGAGAATTAAAAAGTGCTTTTCCTTTAGCTGTCTGTCTGTTTTCTTAGTGCGATTCATCATGAACATATATTACAGCATTTTGAACTACTGCATTCATTCTCTTACTATCCTAAATTTAATAATCAATGATTTAAAAAAAAACATGAAATAAAAATATAAATTTATAAACTTTACATGTATTTGTTCAGTACAGTGTAATATGTTATTTTCTTCTTATCTTATGTACTCAGTGAAGTTGTAATATCACAACAACAATATTTGCACTCATAACACTGTACTAATAGTATGAATTTGAAAAACTTTTATTTAAAATGGTCCAAATCTTTTAAACCTAAAAAAAATTGTGAAGTGCTGCTTCCTAGCATGACAAAATGAAAATCTATTATAGTTTTGAAAGCAAAAGTCATATGCTGAAATTAGATGGATATTTAATAAGAGCAAACCATCAATTCATGAATCAGATTCATGAAATAATTAAAATCACAGTAAAACACTAAATTTTCAGGTAGAGAATAAAACAAAAAGAATGTTCACATGATCACCATTTCTTATGCTTGCTCATAACTGTTATTAAAAATAGGCAAAACTCTCCATACAGTAGTGCCACTCAGTGCAAGCCAGAGTAATCAATGGATTCCAGAAGGCTTGTGCATAAAATTCCTATCAAGTGCCTACTCATCCAGTATCCCCAGACTAGTTTCTGGCTTGTGACCTTCTTAGAGCATCTCACCTAGATCTTATAATGCAACTCTTCAGCAGCCACTTTTTATTTATACTTAACTACAATACCATGAGAATAAAATTAAAAACACAATATTTTTAATCAAATCTCATTATCTTATATAGTCACATAGATCTGAACTCAGTTCAGTACCCATACATTTTGGGTTCTTTAATAATCATAGCCACCACTATCCTATTAGGCAGGATTGGTATTAAACCACTAAACATCACATGACCACCATAATTGTTATTAAAATAGGCAAAACTCTCCATACAGTAGTGCTACTCAGCGCAAGCCAGAGTAATCAATGGATGCCAGAAGGTTTGTGCATAAAATACCTATCTGGTGCCTACCCTATATGACTATATAACGTAATGAGCTTAGATTGAAAATATTGTGTTTTCAATTTTATTCTCATGGTTTTGTAGTCAAGTAGAGATACAAGGTGGCTGCTAGAGGGTTGCATTAGATCCTAAGATCTAGATGCAGCACTCTCAGATCCAAGGCTCCTCACTGATGAAAGCCACAAGCCAGAAATTAGGCTGGTGATACTGGATGAGTAGGCACTAGATAGGTATTGTATGCACAAGTCTTCTGGCATCCATTGATTACTCTGGCTTGCACTGATTGGCACTGCTGTATGGAGAGTTTTGCCTGTTATAAAAAGAATGTTCTGATAAAAACATATTATAACAGAAATCATCATCTATATAAAGATTTTAACAGTTATAATAAATACAAATATCATACATAACAGCTATATATATATTGTGCTCTTCTCAAATGTGACATTTGAAAGACACAAAATCATATGCTGAAAAAGGCTTTTCATGTATAATTATTAATATATATATATATATAGCTGTTATGTATGGTATTTTTGTTATTTATTATTTATATGAAAAAACAGCACATTAATTTTCATTTTTGATGAGATTTTAGCAATTTATCTAGTGAAAAGAATATCAACCAATTCATTGCAAATAATTTATGGTTATATCGATTTAAAGTGAACTTAAAAATATACAATGAATGATTTCTTTTTGATTTGGTAGAATTGCAGCCATCATCAACTTAATATTTTGATTCTAGTTTCAATGATATTTATTTTTTTTAAATTCACAGTGCAAATGTTGATACTGTAATCACTTATAAATGTAATAATATGAAGGTATTGTAATTTTTGCACTTTATCATCACAATTATTATCAATTTTTATCACAAAAACAATAAAAAAAGAATATTGTTTGTTTTTGTTTTTTTTTGAGAAATGGACACATTCACCCATATATTCATCTAGATTTAAGTGTGGTAGCAGATATATGGATATCTCTGTTGATCAATTTATTGCTTTACTTACTTTTATATAACTGCATTAATATTTTTTTTAATGGCTTATTGCAAAGAATTTTTAGAATTAGATTACATCATAAATACATAATACATATAAAAAATACCTAAATTATATATATATATATATATTATGTCATAAGACGAGTGAGGGCTTAAAAGAATATTATAACTGAGGCTGATACATTATCTGCAATGGGAAATATATATTCCTATCAATACAAAGGATAATTTAAAAGTATTCGATCATCATAAAACATACACCATCTACCAGGCATTCTATAAAATTTAAGATTATTCCATAATTTTCAGAATACTGGTTACATTTCCAGTTGCATTATGAAACCCTAAATAGTTGGCAAAAGGAATTTGTTAAAAATAACTTTTTATTTATGGGAGATCATCTTTGAAATAAAGAGTTATCCTAGGGACTTAACCTTTCTGCATTTTTATTAATTTTTTCCCTAAAGCGTAAACATTATGAATACTGATCACACCCAAATTAATTACTTTTAACTAATTAATCATGGAGAAAAAAACATGAACATATACGAGAATGGGAATAAAATGATAATAGGCTAGTTAAGAAATTAAAAACATGTTTATTAATGCAAATAAAGAAATTGGTGGAACTTTATTATAGTTATGTATATGTAGATTATGTGGATTTGAATTTATACATTTGTCAGATATCTATTTATTCTTCTAGTTAAACACGATAAGAGTTTTATTTTTATTTTTACCTTATCTCATTATCTATTAGTATCCACGGAATTATTTACTATTCACTAAATTACAGACTTAGCAATAAATAACAAAAGCTTTGAATTCTTACAGTATATAATTTAAATATTAACATCAAAAAAATTAGAATTAAGAAAAAAATTATTAAATTCTCTTTGTTATATAGAAAGTATTAATTTATCTTTCAAAAAGTAAAAATACCTTCTCTAAAATCTCAAAATAGAAAGTAAAACACAACTACATTATATCTATAAAAGAGTAAATTCCTTATCAAATTACAAACTGCAATATATTAAGACAATACCTTTTCAAATTAAAATAATTAAATTTTTTAGCAGCATTTTTTTTTTTTGCTGAGACAGTTTGTGCACATGTGATTACTGTATTAGATATCTTGTATGTTTATCCAAACATTTTTGATGGCCAAATTTCTTTTCTAGAACCAGAAAGTTCATTGGACATGTACAATAAGTTTTACTTTCCCAACATGATTCTCTCTAAATTCATATGTGAATTATATATCAGAATTACTGCAGTCAGTTTCACTAACTTATTGGAATTCTATTGGCAAGTAAATATCAGGCAGTGACAAAGCATGATTTTTTTAGGCACACTTCTTATTTTTGTTTTTATTTCACTTGCCATGACAATTTTTACATAATAGCACCTAATATATATATATATTACACAAAAATTGTGTTAGAATGTGTTTGTGAAGTTCATTTTTTTCATTATATATAAATTGAATTCAACTGTTAGTGAAAAAAATTGTTAGATTGAGTTAATGAAGTTCATTTTTTCATTATATATAAAATAAATTCAGCTGTTAGTGAAAAAAAATGCATTAGAATGAGATAGTGAAGTTCATTCTTTTGTATATATAAAACAATTCAATTGAAAGTGAATTTTTTAAATTGAATTTTAATTAAAGCTTTTGAAAGTTTTAGTGAATTTTTCTATGGAAGCACTCATTTCATTCAATACATTGACATTTCATTCCTGACATCAGGGTACAATTAACATATCCTTTGTACAGCAAGTTATAATTTAAAACTCCATACTAAGTGTTAGAAAGTTATCTATTTTTCCTAAGTACTATACAGTTGGAAAGCATAAAACAATGCATAACTGGTGACTTTCAGTCCATCGTCTTAAGAAAGTTGTGATTTATCAGTGAAGCAATAAAAATATATTTGCTTCCTTATTTCTGAAATTTGAAGACTATTGATTTTTCCTATTAATTCAGTTACAGTTCACTGCTAGAATCATCTGAACATTGCTGACTCCAGTTTATTTGGTCAACTTTGCAAACTGCAACAAATACTCAATGAATATGTTTAAAATTCTAACCTGATTGAATTCTTTTTGAAGTTTGAAATCAAAATATCTCCTTTGAAATATTTTTTATTATATTTAATATATTACCATTCATCTGTTGACTAAAATATATATTTTCCAAAGTTTAGAAGCTAATCTGCTCATGGTATTTTTTAAAAACATCTCTGTCCTTGTTTTTCAAATCTTTCCTTATATATTGTTTTCAAAATTTTAGCTTTAAATATTTTTAATTTTAAATTAAAAATTTATAATTGGAAGATATTTGGTTAATTTTAAAGCCTGGCAAAGTAAAATTTTTACACAATAAATTCAGACTGTAATATTGTTTTCATTACTAGTTAAAATCTTTAAACAAATATCTTTGTCAATTATATATTTTAAATGAGTCAACTTACCATACAAAGCAGTATGTATTTCTGATGATTTATCTCTCTTTATGCTATAATAAAAGATTGAATTTTAGTTAACTAGTCTTGCTGAGTACACTTTATGAATTTTATATACCTTTTAATACTTACACAAATATTAATACAAAAATTATTTCAATTTTCAGCCTTGAATAATTTACACAACCCTCTTTTTGACTTTTCTTATAAGAATCAAAATACTTCAAACAATAAACTACCAAAAGAAATTATTTAACACTATATATTTGTCTCTAAAACATATATATTTGGGTATATATACCCTTACATGATATAATTGAATATTAATTTATTTAATCAACATTATGTTCAATCTTTTGTGACCCTGTACTGTCATAACTTTGGCATTGTAATCTGATTCATGATCATCATAATAGATAAATACATATATATATATTGTAATGGTTCAGTTTCTGCTTGGGAGAGGGAAATTGTATCTTACTATGATTGGACCTATGAGTCTTCTTGCAAGATGCAGTGATTAAGGTAATGAAGAACCTGATGTATGATTGCATCCATCTCTAATGGCTAACTCAAATGATTATGTATTACATCTGAACACAATTTATATCAGTTCACTCACTTATTACCCCTCTTTCAGGTTCCATTATGCCACAGATTTCAAACTCAGGGAGAAGTTGTGGTTGACTCTCTTCAGGAGCAAATCTACATAAATAACAATATCTTCACTTTTATATAAGTGCAATGAATTAATGACTTTCCAAACAACCTTGACAAAATATTATGACATAAGAAAAAAGAGTATGTGCATATAATTTAAATAATATGTAATCATGCTAAAATAGAATGATTTTGATAAATCAGAGACTTCTCAAAGTTTCAAAATAGTTTAACACATTTTTATTTTAACAAAGAAAAATTAAGAACTATTCAAACATGAATCCTAACAACTTGCTGAGTGCCTGGCATGCATCCCTAACATTTAATAGGATAATTGGTGATTAAAACTATACTCCTTCTATCCCTGTTAGGCATGCATCATTAGCACTAAGTATTTATAAATTTATTATAATTTACAATAAATCTTAACAAATTTATATTTAAATCCAAACAGTAGTATAGTGATTGGTGTCCTTGCAGCTTATTCCAACTCCATTGATTACTCTGGCTTGCATTGAATGACAGTAGTGTGTGGAGAGTTTTTTTCTGTTTTTAAGTCCATCTTCCTTGGAAAAGAAACCCCCTGTATATTAATGATCTACTGTTGATAGTAAAGTACAAGTATTCAAGAAGATTAGTCTTCCATACTGAAAAAAAAGAATAAACAAGAGTTAGTAATTAGTGTAACATAGCAGTCCCCAACCTTTTTGCACTTAAGAGCACATTCTATAATACCGGCCAGGTGGCAGGCACCATTTATTTTTTCAATGTAAATTTATAGTTGGATATTGTTAATAATACACACAATGTACAAAAAAATATTTATTTCAAAAATAAAATTTTAACATAAGATTACAATATAATACAATAATTTATAAGAAATTTTAAAAATTAAATTTATTTGTATCAGATAAATAATTTTTTATTGTGTTTGGATAGCGGCGGGCATACGTAAAATGGTCTGCAGGCGCCATGGTGCCCATGGCATAGGGCTGGGGACCCCTGGTGTAACAAGTTAACAAACAATTCTGTTCTGTAAATAGTGAATGTTCTTAATGTGGGCAAAGATAAATCTTACCTCCCATATTAAGTTGAATGATATCTGTCAAGTTTGTCCAAAAAGAGAAACCTAAATTTTATTTATTATAAAACTAAAATATTTGTTCATCCTGTAAACTGTAATCCCCTCTTTTCATTCCATGATTTGAGAAATGGAACAATCCAAGGTAGGTATATGCTCCCCCATAGTTCATAGATAAAGTTTAGAGTTCAGACAATTTATTTAAATGATTTGAATAACACCTTTGGTTTAAGAGTGTCCTATAAAATATTTCTAAACCTCACAACAAAGTCCTTGGATCTTCTAGATTCATACTTTTTGTGATTCATATATTGGTAGGGTGAAGTGCTGTCGATGTGATGTGATGTGATGTATTATGGCTTCTCCTTAAACGAAGTCAAGAATATCTCAGCAATTATGCCCAGATAAACCTGTTTGCCACTTTCTTTTACATTCCCCACTCTAAATTTACCCATAATCTGCTCTATCCCATTTCCACAACATAATTTTTGTCAACTCTATAACCTTTATATCTAAATCCCTCTTATCTTTTCCCAAACCCAGCATAAAAACCAATAATTCACTTTCTGTATAATCACTCTTTTCATATTTATTTTTCCACAACTTCATTATATGTACCCTTTCTGTTTTCAAACATTTACATTCAATTAACAAATGCCTAATATTTTCAATTCCTTCCTTACATAATTTACAAAATAAATCACCCATATTTTTCCATTTACATGTATATTCTTTTGTAGCTAAAGATCCCGTTCGAGCCTTAAACAATAAACTACTTTCCTTACTATTATCATATATTAACTCACACCTAATATTCTGTTTATTTCTATATATATTTAAACTCTTTTTACTCTCCATACTATTTCTCCATCTCTCTAACTCCCTAGTCTTTATTAATAAATTTATTCTTTTATCCCATTCCTTACTACTATAACACTCAATAATCCTCTTAACACAATCATCCCATCTTTTGTACAAATATACTGATATAAATTCTTTATCCAAATCTTTTGCATAGCGCATTACCTTTCTCACCCATCTTGTTACCTGCCCTTTACTCATAACCCAATTAAATACTATTTTAGCTATTCTTTTATTATCCATAAACTGCAATCTACCAAACATTTTCATTTTACTTTTTGCATCTCTCATATGAAAACTTGACCATCCCATTTCTCCTTGAATTGCCTCCCTTGCTGTCCATACTTCTGCATCCAATGCATGTCTTCCTACTTCCCTTTGAGCTTTTTCTAAATAATCTAATATCTTTTTACTAACATATAATGCATCATTACCATATGTTAACCCTGCTACTGCAACTCCTTTCCATATAATTCTAGCTACATCATATTTATTATATGAAAATACTGTTAATTTCTTTATCAATCCCTTTCTTTTCTTTGCTTCATTTATCAATTTTTTCTCCCATTCATCCAAATAATTTTTCTGATTACTTAAAATAATTCCCAAATAACTATATCTATTCACCACACTTAACTTAATATCTCCCAATAAAAATTCTACATCTTCTCTTTCCTCAGTATTAACCATCATTATATTTGATTTTTCTTCACTAAATTTAATCCCCATCTCTTTACCCACCCTTGCACATGTCCTCAACATAACTTCCATATCTTCTCTTTTTTCTGCACACAAAAATATATCATCTGCAAAAAAAAGACCTGACAAAATATATACTCCCTTACTACCTATTAACGGTATCTCTATCCCTCTTCCTAATCTTTCTATTGCTCTTTCCATTTCACTCAAATACAACACAAACAAAATAGGTGACATAGGGCATCCTTGCCTTAGTCCCACACCATTTTTAACTTTAATTGATTCTATATTCTCTAATTGATATATATAATAATTATTTTCATATAATTTCTTAATAATATCTATTAAAGCTTCATCCATTCCCAAATTTGCTAAACTTATCCATAATCTATTTCTATTTACTCTATCATATGCCTTCTCTATATCTATAAAACTCATATATAACTGTTTATCTGCATTCCTACTCATATCCATAAGTTGTGTAACTACAAATAAACTATCTCCTATACGCCTATCTAATCTAAAACCTCCTTGCATTTCACCCACTACATTATTCCCTTCCATCCATTTTACAACTTTACTAGCCACCATATACGAGAAAACTTTATATAAAACTGATGTTACCGCTATCGGTCTATAATTATTCAACTTTCTATGATCCTTACCCTTTCCTTTAAATAATAACCTTACTCTTGTATTACTCCAACTACTTGGGAAAACTCTATTCTGTGCCATTTTATTAAAACAGGATAATAACTTTACTTTTGCCCTATATCCTAAATTCATTACCATCTCTGCTGCCCATCCATCTAAACCTCTTGCCTTCCCACTTTTCAATTTCTTCTCTACCTCATTTAGTTCATTTTCTGAAAAACTAATATTCCCATTACTATATTCTTTCATATTTTCTAATATTCTATCATTCACATCTAACATCTTTTCTATATTCATTACATAACTATTTAAGATTCTCTCTAAATCTTCTCTAGAACTACACTCAGTTCCCTCATCATCTAGTAATACTAACTCTCTCTCCCCTACATTTCTCCTTTTAATATAATTCCAAAATTTTTTACTTCCATCTCTTCCACTTTTATTAATATCCTCCAACAATTTCCTATTCAATTTCATTCTCTCTCTATAAATATCTATTTTAGCCAACTTCTTCTTTTCTAAGTACTTTTCCCATTTAGCATTAATATCTTTTTCACTTTCCTTATTCTTAATAGCACACTTATATTCTCTACATGCTTCTTTCCTTTCTTTTACACTTTTACTAATTTTAATTTTTTTATTACTTTTATTCTTTTCAATATTCTCACCTAAAACCCTATTTGCAACTTTTTCTACTTCCTTACACCAATCCTTATACTCTTCCCCAACCCACTCTTCCATTATTTCTTCAACTTGTATTTTATACTCTTCCAACTTATTCTTATCATTTACTCTCCATCCATATCTTTCACTATTATTTCTACTTTTATTTCTATTCTCCATCACATTACTAACCATTTCAATTACAATGAAATTATGATCACTAGTGCATACTTTTTCTTCATTATCAAATACCTTAATTTTCCGTATTTTATTTATTCCCTCTTTCTCTACCAATACATAATCTATTGTGTGAAATATATTATTTCTGGACCATGTGTATTGTCCCTCATAAATATTTAATAAATTTCCAATACTCAAATTCACTTTCTGACAAAAATTCTTCAAAAGCTGTCCATTTTTATTATCTACATCATCAATTTCTTCAATATGTCCATTCATATCCCCTATAACCATTATTCTCTTCCCCTTTTCTTTAAAACTTTGTATATCCTTAACTAAACATTCGTATATGTTACTATTCCACTCCAATATAATTTGATACTCAGTAAAACAAAATTGTCTATTATGTGATATGTGATGTGATGTGATGTATTATGGCTTCTCCTTAAACGAAGTCAAGAATATCTCAGCAATTAAGCCCAGATAAACCTGTTAGCCACTTTCTTTTACATTCCCCACTCTAAATTTACCCATAATCTGCTCTATCCCATTTCCACAACATAATTTTTGTCAACTCTATAACCTTTATATCTAAATCCCCCTTATCTTTTCCCAAACCTAACATAAAAACCAATAATTCACTTTCTGTATAATCACTCTTTTCATATTTATTTTTCCACAACTTCATTATATGTACCCTTTCTGTTTTCAAACATTTACATTCAATTAACAAATGCCTAATATTTTCAATTCCTTCCTTACATAATTTACAAAATAAATCACCCATATTTTTCCATTTACATGTATATTCTTTTGTAGCTAAAGATCCCGTTCGAGCCTTAAACAATAAACTACTTTCCTTACTATTATCATATATTAACTCACACCTAATATTCTGTTTATTTCTATATATATTTAAACTCTTTTTTACTCTCCATACTATTTCTCCATCTCTCTAACTCCCTAGTCTTTATTAATAAATTTATTCTTTTATCCCATTCCTTACTACTATAACACTCAATAATCCTCTTAACACAATCATCCCATCTTTTGTACAAATATACTGATATAAATTCTTTATCCAAATCTTTTGCATAGCGCATTACCTTTCTCACCCATCTTGTTACCTGCCCTTTACTCATAACCCAATTAAATACTATTTTAGCTATTCTTTTATTATCCATAAACTGCAATCTACCAAACATTTTCATTTTACTTTTTGCATCTCTCATATGAAAACTTGACCATCCCATTTCTCCTTGAATTGCCTCCCTTGCTGTCCATACTTCTGCATCCAATGCATGTCTTCCTACTTCCCTTTGAGTTTTTTCTAAATAATCTAATATCTTTTTACTAACATATAATGCATCATTACCATATGTTAACCCTGCTACTGCAACTCCTTTCCATATAATTCTAGCTACATCATATTTATTATATGAAAATACTGTTAATTTCTTTATCAATCCCTTTCTTTTCTTTGCTTCATTTATCAATTTTTTCTCCCATTCATCCAAATAATTTTTCTGATTACTTAAAATAATTCCCAAATAACTATATCTATTCACCACACTTAACTTAATATCTCCCAATAAAAATCCTACATCTTCTCTTTCCTCCGTATTAACCATCATTATATTTGATTTTTCTTCACTAAATTTAATCCCCATCTCTTTACCCACCCTTGCACATGTCCTCAACATAACTTCCATATCTTCTCTTTTTTCTGCACACAAAAATATATCATCTGCAAAAAAAAAAGACCTGACAAAATATATACTCCCTTACTACCTATTAACGGTATCTCTATCCCTCTTCCTAATCTTTCTATTGCTCTTTCCATTTCACTCAAATACAACACAAACAAAATAGGTGACATAGGGCATCCTTGCCTTAGTCCCACACCATTTTTAACTTTAATTGATTCTATATTCTCTAATTGATATATATAATAATTATTTTCATATAATTTCTTAATAATATCTGTTAAAGCTTCATCCATTCCCAAATTTGCTAAACTTATCCATAATCTATTTCTATTTACTCTATCATATGCCTTCTCTATATCTATAAAACTCATATATAACTGTTTATCTGCATTCCTACTCATATCCATAAGTTGTGTAACTACAAATAAACTATCTCCTATATGCCTATCTAATCTAAAACCTCCTTGCATTTCACCTACTACATTATTCCCTTCCATCCATTTTACAACTTTACTAGCCACCATATACGAGAAAACTTTATATAAAACTGATGTTACCGCTATCGGTCTATAATTATTCAACTTTCTATGATCCTTACCTTTTCCTTTAAATAATAACCTTACTCTAGATAGGTGCTGCCCTCTTGTAGCATCCATTCTATCCTCTGCAAGCAGATATAGTGAAACTAAGGTAGGTCATTCTATAGAATTTTGCATCTCAATTAGGCATTCAATTGATGAATTAATATTTATATCTTTTAGTAAACATCAACACAAGACCTCCATGGCAAGTTGTTTTGCTGGAAAACATTGGAATATCTTTTAAATAACTTAAGTATTCTTCCTTATAAATTATTTAAAGTTAAAAGCATTAAAATATGATTTTGCAATGTATATATATTAACAAACACAAAGTTACTCTTCTGATAATATTCGAATGATATGCTGCTATTCCCTTACAGTTTTCACAATTAATAATATTTATATTCTTCTGAATGGTTGCTGACTAATATGAAACTCCCTTGGGCATAAATTTGTGATTTTCTAGATGAATTTCTTGCTGACAAAGGATATGTAAATGAACAATCTTTGAATCTTTAGTAAATACACTACATGTTTTTCTTTTATTTTTCTTCATGAAATTTTTATATATAGTGATTGTTGAGTTAATTAATGTTTTCAATTAAGTAATTGAATCATAAACTTTTATATTTTGAACAATGAGTTGCTCAGATATGCTTGACCTAAAACATCTTCATGTTCTAAAGTGCAAGTCCTGGTTAGTTTCCATGGTTATTAAACAATAGGTTTACTTTTGTTTAATCTATACATGTGGGATATTTAATCTTTAATTGTTAATTCTAGTCAGGGAAATTTTTTTATTTAAAGCTAATGTTTTCTAATTGACATTACTAATATAAATGTAAGTTATTTTTTTTGTGTGTGTATTATGTTGACCTCAAACATTCATATGTTAAGCTATTTATTAGTGTACTGATTTGCAAATGAATGTGTACATAAGCATTTACGTGAGTTGTAAGTGACTCTTACAATATATATAGTAATAAAGAGATTGATATGACTAGAACACTTATATGCCATTAAATTCACAACCTAATCTACTATTTTTCTAAGAAAATACCTCATTTCTAAGCACTTATCATTCTTTCTACCTCCAACTTAGATTTAGGTTGCACATGAGACTTCAAATCTTGACCTTATCCAGCCAAAAAATCTATTCATATATACAAATTCCATAATGTAATAAAATTAAATCAATTTTATTAACAGATTAATAAACATACATTTTCCAATGACATAAATTAAAATATAGATATGCCAATTCTTTTAGTCAATTATTTTATATCCTAAATTAAATATAAAAACATGGCTTAAATATGTTTTAAATTGCAAATTAGAGATTAAATGTAATTGACACTTTTAAATACTTTGTTCCATTCTTGAACCATTGAACTTTCATACATCTTATAGTAATTACAAATTGTTATTATAAAGGAGATCTGATCTCTTGAAACATTACAATTTAAATTATCATGCATTATCCTTGAATTACAACTAATCAGGGGAATTTAATTTATTCATTGTGATCTATTCCTCCAATTTAGCCTTAAATTTTTAATATTATGCTAGCTATGAGTTTCACATAAATATGAATGTAAATGATACAGAGGATTTATGATTAGTCTAAAAAACTCAATGACCTAGATTATAGAGTCATGTATCAGGCCTTATGTAAGATTACAGTAAGTATTGTACATAACAATATACTGTAACGGTATATGCTGTTACATTAATTTAAAATTAGAATAAAAACAGTTTTAAGTTCGTAAATAAAAAAAAAAGCTAAAATTAAAGAATTGTTCAATGTACGTATATATATTCACACAGATGCAAAACTTTAAAAATTATTTTCTTTTAAAAAAAAAAATATTTGAACGTACTTTTTTATAAAAAAGTACAAGATCTAAAGATAAAATATTTTTGTAAATGGAAATGATGTGTTTATTAATTATAGAAAAGCAAGCTAGCCCTTGGGGATCTTATATAAAAAAGTCAGATGAAATATAGATAAGAGAACAAAAATAAATTAGATGTCCAATAGAAGCAGCAATGAAGGCTCAGACCATAACGAAAAATTGGAACAGGAAACCATTGTTCAGTTAATCCGGATGATCGGTATAAAAGGAAAAATATTGAAATTAAGAAGAGTTCCAGCTTGATTTTGTGAGAAGGGCGATAAGACACACTTGTTGCCCTCTCTCACTTATTTCAAATGAAATGACTGTAATACCAGGATTGTTCCAGCTAAGGCCACCTTTAGAAAGACCGGTCTTCAAGTAAAGACTTCGTGGGAATTGACACCAGGAACTGGGAGCTCTTCTACTGTAAGATATAAACAGAAAAATTTTATTAAAAATAATTAAGAACTTTAAAGATTTGACAAGCTTTTTAATATTCAGCTAACCTAAATTTTAAAATAGTCAGATAAGAGAATAAAAAGAAATTAAATGACCAATGCAAGCACGAAATGACAGCACGGACCACAAATGAAACATGAGAGAATTAGTGATGTCTTGCTCATTGAATCCGAAGATTGGATGATAAGAGGATAATAAAAATATAAAAGCCAAATGATTATAATTATTGGGATCTTAGAGCTGACTATGAATATACCATTATAACTAGCTATATTGCAGATTTTTATGATGTGGAAGTCTGCAATAAATTTAATTTTCCAGACAACCAGCTGAGGCCTCTGGATGACAGTTCCTGACCAAATGCATGGCAAGTAGCGGTTTCGTTTCAAAGAAGGACAAACAATCTACGAAAGTGATCATGAAGATGGACCTCTAAATCTGTTCAATCTATAAAGTATGAACTCTTGTGTTTATCTAATAGGAACTTTTCCTAAATTTGCAATTAATAGCTGAAAATAAGAACTATTATCTGACCTAAAGAATTTAAAATCAATTATTAATATTTTTATGCATATGTTTAAGCAATCATTTCCATTTCACTCTTTTTTTTGTGTTACGTGTTAATTAAAAATGTATCAAATTAAAGTTGGGTGTGGATAGCTGCATGGATAAAAATTAATAACTATGTTTAAATTCGTTTATTTTAACGGGTTAATTTTAGGCTATTTGTTTCGTAGTTAGGACGATGCTTGTGGAGGGATATATGGGTGTTTATATCAATGTAATGTGAAGCGTGTTTAGCATACAGGGCAATGTGCCCAACTGAATGCATGACCCCAAAGAGGCAGTCATATCATTGAAATGGTCACAGATGTATTTCCTGTGCCATTAACCCCTTCTAGCTCTATGGACAGGGATTTTTAAGTTGGCAGAAAGACCGCTCTCCCCCATACATAGCACTCTTTAATTAATTTATATACATGATTCCTTCACCAGACAGATGCCCATTCCTGTACTGGATGAGGATCATGTCTTTCAAATAATATCACGCTGTCAGATGCACATTCCTGTCAGCATGATTTTATGCTAGCATCTTCATATTGCATTGGTTGCGACTATATATCTGGAAGCAGGCGTTGGTTTGGCTACAAACTTTTAGTCTGAGATTGAATGATTTGTTTTGAAAGGTTATTAACTATGGACTCTATGTAGCCTATCTATACCCAACATGCTAAAGTAAAATATTATTAAAATGTCTATCTATGCGGTCTATTTAAAATAGTTAATTTAAATTTAAAAATTAATGTTAAAATCTAAATATAAATTTTATTCCTCAATTTTAAATGTGCGTTAATAAAATCTGTTGTGTTATTAGTACTGGCAGTGATCTAGTTTATTTCTTTATTCTTTATTAAAAAAATATATTTTAATAAATATAGTTTGAAATCTCTGCTACTCCATGAGCTAGTGGCAAGGGCAAACGGTCAATAAAATAAAAGTTGGATTTTTAACAGCACGTATCTGCCTACTCTATAAATTTTCTAGGTTCAAGTAGCCTAGTGGCGCTCTATAGTGCAGATACGGTAAGACTATATTGATCACCCACACAGTGACCTTTATAATCACTTTAATATAAGAAACTTTATTTCTTTATGCTAGTATTTAACACTCTAATTTATTTTACTTTTTTTAAAAAAAAAAAACAACACAGAAAAAAAAAAGACTTCAAGTATAAGTTATTTTAAAATATTACACTACGTTTGATAAACAGGTTTTATACCTATATCTAAAATGTCTATTTTCTCTCTTTTTCTTTTTCAAAACAAAACAAAAAACAACAAATTCAATTGTAAGTTATTTTAAAATATTACGCTATAATAAATTATTACTTTTATTTGTAATAACTACGACCATTTATATACACCTATATATAGCATGTGACCTACTTTTCCCCAATTTATTCGTTTAATAATTTTTACATACTTTATTTCTATTTTAATTGCATATGTTGACGTCAGTTTTTACTCAGTTTAAATGGCAACTTTACTTATCTAATAAAATGTTAGCCACTCAGTTTAAAGTGAAAATTGTTAAGCAATTATTAAGATAAATGAATCTATACTCTATATAACAAAATATTAACCGTCAATATCTTACATGTATACTTATTTAAAATAACTTCGAAGTCTATTTTATTTATACAGTATAGTTATAGAACACAGTGTTTGCATTTGATTTATTGCTAACAATTTGATTCATTAATATATCTTAAATATCCGTCGCTACAAAGAATAACACTATCATTTTAGATTTGCAGATTACTGAGTAAAATATTTTAAATTATTTAAGAATAACTTAAAAAAAATAATAGAACAAACCAAACATGTTACAGCCTGTTAATTACACTATATATTTAAAAACAACAACTAACAATTGAATTTTATAGAACTTCTCTTATATATATAGTCAACATTTTACTTAGTTTTTATTTACACCTATATTAAGTTTATATAGACATTCATCATGTAATTTATTTTTACCGTAATTTACACATTTATAATTTAACTTGTTCTTTCCTTCAACGTACCATTTTTACATTTAAACCATGTTGTTGCCAGTTTTACTGTACGGGACCATACTCCCTTGCGGATTTCTAATCATAATCTTGCACCGAGCATGAAGTGACCAAGATTTAACAGGGAAAGAAATGGATATCAATTTAGCCAATTGTCTGTACTCATATATATCGGTATTTTCAGCTAAACTGATAGAAAGTGTGCATTGACAGGACTCTGCCAGTTAAAAAACACCCTTAGTTGATATCTTATTCGAATGCCTGAATGTTTTGAAACCTATGGTAAGTACTCACCTTTGAAAAGTCTATTTACAAAATAGACTTTTACGCACCACTTCTAGAAAAGAATCAAAAAATGAATTTTCACCCCTCCTAGAAGGTGTGCAATACCATAAGTTCAGTGGAGCATGAGAATCAGATTTAACACCTCGGTAGAGTGATATCCCATGTGGCTAGCTCAGTCATTCTACATCTAGGGTCTTCATCTGTAAGTTAAATGATTATTACCGGTACGTGGTTGATAAGGAAAGAATACATTTTATCAAATAAATAATAATACGAAAACAAAACAAGTTTAATATTATGATTAAATATTTATTTAATCCCAAATACCCACCACCGTCATACTTAAAATAATATAAAAATAAATAAATGAATTATTATCACAACCCATATATATATATTTGATGCTCTTAAATAGATAAATATATAAATACAATTTAAATGAATACGAAAATAGATAAACCCCTAAAGCTACTTACAATAAAATATTTCATAAAGAATGGAAATGGTCTGAGTCTTTTTTACCCTGTAGAAATAAGTTATACTTTGTGTGATTTGATATACACATGTTTTAAGATAAGAGATTTTCGGTTATACAGGTATGCACTTTTACTCAGGACTTTAAAACCTTTTTTATTGATAGTAAATATAATAAAAAAAAGCCCAACTCTGCATAAGTATATTTGCACTATGAAATATTTCACTAAGTTCATATTTTTCAACATGTCAATAAGGTTGCGTACTTCAGATACCATATAGTACTCAACATGAGGTACTGTATCTATTTGCCTTTTATAATAAATTCTTATACATGTACATACATGCAGCACAATTATACACTTACTACTATTCTAAATATAAAGTTATTAGAGGACTTGCTTACAGGGAATCTATAATAAATAAATCCCTTCTTGCATGCATCATGAGGCGCAGCAGTGACAAAAAAATAACTTAAAAAGAATATATGGTTAAATACATTTTTAGATATTCAACATGAGATATCGTATTTACCGAATATTATAAGCGTATGTGCGCATATATACACATGTATATTTATGTATGACGAATTTCAGGAGTAACAACAAGAGGAAAACGAATAGCAACAAAAAAGAATCTCATTGCAACCTTTGTTAAAAATACTAAAATTTGAAACAGAAAATGAATTAAAAGATTTAAGTAAAAGCTTTATCATTATGCCCATAATAACCGTAAATCCAATATATATATATATATATATGCGAGAGACAACTCTCTCTCCTTTTTTTTTTAAATGATTAATAAAAAAAAATAATAAAAAATATATATTTCTAATTATCGGAAATATCAGAATGAATTAATTCAATAATAAAACATTTTAAAAAGAAACTTATGTAGGCGTCTTCATCTTCTAACTGGGCTTTGAGTGGTTTCAATTTAACTAGCTGTGTGGTGAGGATTTCATCTCATTCGGGCATAGGCAAGGTGGTGTTGTCATCATTGTGGCTCACTGGAACTGGCATGATCACATCTTGGCGATTTGGACAGAGAAAGGGTGGGTGCACCGGCTGGTTGTCTACCCCACAGTCATTTTACTGAACTTCTAGTAGATTTCTCCATATTTTCTATCTGTTATAATGCAATAATTATTGTATTAAATGTTCATTCACTATCTTGAATGGTTCATTAAATCCTTAAGAAATCAAGAGTTCTTAAAAGAACTGTATAATGGATTTCTTAGAAAATATCAGCAATAGTCTTGTCCATGAATTAATCTCTAAGTAGCTGGATGATTGGAGAATTCTGGAGCCAAAGTATTGAACTACTTGAATGCCAAAAGAAGAAAGAAAATCCCACAGCGCTGACTAAAACTTATCAAAACCACTCATAAGAACCAATTCAGATAGCCCTCTGAGAAGTATGAATCAGCCAATCCTTTTAATTTACCTTATCGCTTAGATTATAACATTTCTTTCTATTTTTCTGATTAAATTCTACATTTTAGGGTTTAATATAATGACTTCCATCTTGAATAACCCAGACCACTTGCTTACAAAATCAATTCAAAAGAATTTTTAAAAAGATAACAGTTTAATTATAGCATTATCAAACATTTTGCTTTTGATCAGATTTTTGTGAAAGCAATTAACATTCTTTGCTTACAGAATAAAATTATAATCTTTAGAAAAGTAATTTTAAAAAAAAAAGAAAAATATATACAAGTTTGTTGGAACAATTATTTTAATTATTTATTTTATAAATATGTTCCAACATCTGATTCATTTGTTTAATAAGTTTGCTTTTCTCTATTTGAATTTTTCAGAGAAAAGCGAAATACATAAACTGATATATATTGAAAATATGCAAAACAATAAAAATAAAATATAAAAATGACAACAGTTTATTATATGTGTACAATATTTTAAATTTGTGTGTGTGGGTATTCTAATGCTCAGATCCAACTTCCATTATTAATCTAGCACATTTATATATTTGTTGTGCCTAATATGTACAAATCTATATATGTATCCGCTGTAATATTCTTTACAGCAGATTTTGTGCAAGGCCATTTGATAATGCCTGGCACAATACTAAATTTGACCATTGACAATACAATCTATTATCCAGTAATAACAAAATCAGCTATTTATAAAGACATAAAGATAATTTATATGTGAGAAATGTTTCTACGTAAACTTTCAATATCACATTATAAACAAGTGGATAAGGCATGAATTATGATCATATGTATGAAGTAATAATATATACATCTCATATCTATTAAATATTCATGTGAAATACAAATAATAAACTAATTAGTTATACCTAGAAAGAAATCATTATACAAAAAAAAAGTGTAGCAAATACAGTATTATATCAAACTATATCTGCAACATACTAATACTAAAGATGAACCAAAGGCAAATATTTCTTTACACTTCTAAGTATGAATCTTCATCTGCATCAATTAGCATAACATGAATGACATAATCCACATTTAAACTTTTAATAATATGGCAAATATATGTTTAACAATATGTAAACAATCTTATGCATATACACTTTAACATCGAAATATTGCATTCAAATTCTTATATTCTTCATGCTTTATGCCATAATAAAATTTTCCAAAATTAAAGATAATACATATAAAAAGAAAAATGAATTCAAAATAATTTAATAAATTCTAGGTCAATAATAATTATCTATAGATCTTAATTCCAATACATTTACTCACACATTCATGTATTTTGGTTAAATATTAAGAATTCATGGATAATAATTAATCTATCTTATAAGACCATACAAATAAATAAAAAAATCTGTCTCATAAAATTATATAATATGATCTTTGGATTATTTTCTGTTATCATTAAACCCATTTGAAGTGACTAATAGTATTTTATTTCCAAATCAGTATTTATAAGTCATGAGTTCCTTTCATTAACATACACATTAACTGAGAATTTGCATCCTTTTATTTGGAAGTCATATGTATTAAAATTTTATTTATTATTATTAATTGAAATAGAAATAAGTATACCTTCTAATGGGTTATATAACACAAATTATTATAAAAACACAATGATATCTCATGTCCTTTAGAATTTGTTGGTATTTATGCTTAATTTATTTACATAATTTTAAATGAGAGAATGAATTTATTTATTGGTTATATATATAAAATCTTTAACAGTAAATACAATATTATAGTTAAATTCTTTTGTAGCACTTTCGATTACGTGGTAATCCTCATCAGCTTTAACTGAATTTCAAATTTTTTAAACTTAATGTTACATATATTTCCATAAGCTGTGTATGGTTGTATTTGCAACTTGCCTATTAATAACATCATCCTTATATTTATCAATCAAAAATCTGATAAATTATATTACTTCTTTGCAATTCTGTGGAAAAAAGATTGAAGGAGCATCAATTATTATATAATCGAATTAAAAATAATGTAAACAGTCAATTTAATACAGCTTCAGTATTTTTTGACCATGAAAAAACTTGTAATTATAGGGTTACATTTAATAGTAATGAAATAAAAATATTAATGGAAGAAAGAAATCATAAAAAGAGGAAAATTAAAGAGGCAATTTTGATTGATAAATATAAAGATGATGTTATTAATAGGCAAATTGCAAATACGGCCATACACAGCTTATGGAAATATACGTAACATTAAGTTTAAAAAATTTGAAATTCAATTAAAGCTGATGAGGATTACCACATAATCGAAAGTGCTACTAAAGAATTTAACTATAATATTGTATTTACTGTTAATTTTTTTTTTATATATATATATTTTATAATGGGTATTGTATTTTACATTTATATATATATTGTACCAATCGGAATGAAAGTGAAGATCGAATCTAACCGCAAAAACAATATCTGCACTACAAGGGCGCCATCTAGGCATTTGAGCCTAGAAAAATTTATAAAGTAGGCAGATACGCGCTGTTAAGATTCCACTTTATTTAAATATTCCGATCGTGTGCCCAAGTCACTAGCTCAGTGGAGACGCAGAGATAAAAATCGATATCTTAATTTACATCTTAAATATCAAAGAGTAAAAGCCACTGCCAGAAATTAACATATAAAATATTTATTTACGCACATATAAAATAATATTTAAATTTTGAGGAATAAGTTTAACATTTTAGATTTTTATATTAACTTTTAATTCTAAATTTAAGTAGATTGCAAATAATGAGTTTACTATTTATTTAGGGGGTCGAGTATGAATGGACTACATAGGTCTGCATTTGAAAAGAAAATATTCTTCCCTGATTTAACCTTAGGCAACAAATTTCGCAATCAACTGGCGCCAATCCATCTGATACATTCATGTATTCAATGTAGCATGATACGACAACACAAAATACTATATTGTCAGGAATGTACATCTGAACAATAAGTAGAAATAGAGAAGAGATTGACTCTCCACCAACAGGAATGTGACATCTGTGGGCAAGTAGATCAATAAACAAAAAACTCCATAGGAATAGACTGCGGTCTTCTGCCGACTTACAAACCCATCCATAGGCAAACAGAGGGTGTGTGGTGTATATCTATAATCCTGCCCGTAGCGGACCTCATACTACATCTACTAATTACACAAATATATCCAATCCATTGAACCAATTCAACTATGAAATGAATAACCTAAGATTACCCTCCCTTAATATAACTTTACAAACTATATAGCCATTCACGCCCGACTTAATTTTAACATTTAAATACGTTCGCACAGATTTGTTTAAAAATGTTGGGTATAGATCGATTACATAGATTCCACGGTCAAAAACATTTCAAAATAAACATAAACGATCAAAATACAAAATTATTGATACCGACAATCACAGAGGGAAACTTATAAGTAACCCAATAGTATTCACCATAAGATACTTGCGTTGTCACCAATAACTTAAAAGACATCCGAATAAATACATTTTAGATACTCACCGTAAGGTATCATTATTTATCGAATGTCTATATATTTTGATCAAATATGAAAACCAAAATATAATTAACCGCAAACGAATCCATGCAAGCGTCTATAAACAACTTAAATTTCATACATTTAAATAATCTTTACAATAAGAAAAAAAAAAAATGGAATGATGTTTATCAATCGGAAAACATATAAAATTAAACATTATTAATTTGATTTAAAAACTTACAAAAGTCAGATAAGAGTCCGTTTTAACATTTCAGTTGGCTTGTTTATCAATTTGTAAAACTTGATTGATTTTAACAATTGTTCATTTCATATAGCTTATGGTATAAGAGTCCAGGCCTCTGCTTTCAATTCCCGCGACGCCTCCGTTGGAAGGTAATGTTCTGGAGATGGCAATAGCTGGTTCAAGGTATCACAGTCTTTTCATTTTTTTTATTTTTTATAGAGAGTGTGGTATGTGCGTCATACCACATCTCTCAAACACACAACGCTGGAACTGTCCGAAAAAACTGTATTTCCCTTTTTATATTATCCACATGGATTCAATGAACAAAACGTCACTAGTCTATCACTTTCGTTAGGGTCTGAGCCAAGGCTTAGTGCTTCCATTGGTCAAGCTAAAATCTCTTTCTTCTCTTATCTAACTTTTCATCTGACTTTTTAATTAAACAGCTTTTAGATAATTAATAAACAATCATTTCCATTTATAGATTACAGGAATTAATTAATACCTGTTTTTATTTTAACTTACGTTATTTTTTTTATTAAAATATTTTTATATTTCAATCTTGTATTTTTTTATCAAAAAAAATACGTTCAAATACTTTTTTATTTTTTTATTTATGAAAACAATATTTTGAAAGTTTAGCATCTGTGCGAATATATATATGTTTAACAAACATTTTAATTTTAGCGTTTAGTTTTTTTCTTTTTATTTGCAAACTTTTAAGTTTTTATTTTAAATAAATGTAACGACATATTTATATATCGTTACAATATAATAAATGATATAGGATCACCATTTAGACATTCAGAAGATCAAGTCTAAGCCTTAGTTTTAGAAATCTCCATCATGAAATGAAAACTCAGTTTAATGAATATAATAATAAATAATTATATCTCGGACTATATGTAATTAAAATAGAAGTAACTATATTTTCCAAAGAGTTATGTAATGCAAATAAACTATTAAAAGATACAGCCTATCCTTTGGAAATGTTCAAAGGATTAAGGCCAAGCCTTAGTTGTAACAACCTCCAAACATGAAATGAAAACTCAGTTTAATAAATGTAATAATAAATAATTATAACTCAGACTATGTGTAAGTGAAATGGATGTAATGTAAATAAACCATTAAAAGACATAGTGGTACCATTTGGCAACAAATGTTACTCTGTCTTTTAATAGTTTATTTATGTTTCATAATTCATTGTAAGTTGCAGTTACTTCTGTTTCAGTTTCATATAATCTGAGTTATAATTATTTATTGCTATTTTTTAGAAACAGAATAATGAAGATAATTTCCAGAACAAAACTGAAGTACATATAAAATATATTAAAACTTAATTCATTAAAAAAATGTTTAACTTAATTAATACAATTTTCTTTCTAAAATTCACTCTAGTTATCCATAATAATATAACATAATACAAGCTATTAATAAACATAAAGCACACAAATATCATGCACATTTTTATATACACAAAATAACATATCTATGCCAAATCAGGTTCACTCAAAATTTTGTGTAGAATTCGTGGTCTGCAAAAATTGATGAATGATTTACATAATTATTAAAAATTTGTAAAAATTGACCTGTCAGCATTTTAATACAATAAAGTAAGTAGTGACTCATACTTTTTCATGGATTTTTCTTATAATTTTGTCTCTTTTTCAGATCATGATCAGATAATTAAACATTTAGTATCTCTATTACAGTTGAAAGTGAATCCTTTAGTTTGAAGAGTAAGCTTCCAATGATCACATTTATATAACAGTCACATTCAATAATGATACATGAATTCATCACATATATATGCAATATTACATTGAAATCAATGGTTAGACATTATCTTTTTCCCCATAGGACAAAATCATGAAAAGCCACATCTATGGAACTATTTTAATGAGAATGTTATCTTTTAATCTAGAAAAAATCCTAGATGGCTAGCCAAATATGTTAGAAACTAATTTCCAAAGAAATTTGTAGATGTTTTATGTTAATTTAAAGAGCTTAGTTTCATTTAAGCACTGCAATCAAAGTACATAAAGACTAAAATTAGTTTTTTTCTAGTTCTGTTTATAGTATAAGGTTTTTCATATTTTTTGTCTCTCTTGTTTTGCATTTAATACATATGTTATATCTCACTGATAAATGATCATTTCCTATGTGGAATTCATTAAGAACATTACAATCTTGAAAAACATTTTTCTGTTAGTCAATTATAATCTAATTCTGCTGTATATTCATTTGGGTGCTTCCATGTTCATTTCTATTTAACATTGTTTTGTTTTTTTAAACCATCATAATATACGTGTTTTCTTTTTCTATGATCTCCACAAGTCTATGTTATCTCATTTCTACCACTATAATCAAATTTAACCATAGTATTTTTATTTTTCAAACAATTTATTAATTCTAGCATTAAAGTCTTCCATGACAATTTTAAAATGTTTTTTTAAGTCTGATCAAAAACATTTTATACATCCAAATACAAATCCTCTTCTTCTTTCATCACAATAAAAACTTGTCAGACATAAATCTGAAATATCTGCATTTGTTTATCTTCCATTAAGTTGGATAATTAATCTTGCCACTGTGTCTAATATACTATCAATTTACACAATGATGTTCTTTCATTATTTATTTATAATGCCATTCCACTTGTGTTTCCAATATTTGTGCCTTTGTAGTAAAATACATGACTCCTTTTTAAATCAATTGCCTCTTCATTTCTTTTTATAACTTTTCCATTTAATAGATAATTCTTTTTCCAAGTCATGCAATTTTGCTTCAATTTAGTGTGGTCTGTAGATGTAAGTACTTAAATAAAATGTCATCATAGAATGGCAGCCTGGGTCTCCAAACAAAAATTATTTTTAGCATCCACCATTAGCAGCTAATCACTGTCTTGGCTGACAACATTACAGTTTTTAGAAATGAGAGCTATAATTTATTTTATGTCATGATTCTATTTAGCTATTTAAAAAATGTTCATTCATACACACACACATTCTGTTTTCAAAATAACTCAACTGATATTTCAGTTAGGAACTATCAAACAGCTGAAAAAGAAAGCTCTGATGTTTCTTCATCTTAATTTCAGAAGTAAAAAATAAATGAATAAGTTATACTGCGCTGATGTATGGAGGTGAACACCCATCCATACTCATATACCATGTGAATAATCATATAATAATAACAGCTACAATGATAAAAATGTATGGAGTGAATATTATGAATTTTCTCTGCTTACTTCCTTTAAGTTCTCAAAGAGGAAGCTAAATGTCTCCTTTCAGTTAACAATAAATTTATTACTGAAGCCAATAAACAAATATATATATATATATGACGATGATGATAATTTACAAAATTTCTCTGTTATAAGAAAAAAGTAATTTATTGCCATTTTCCCCCCATCCTGTGTATTTAATATTTTTTTCTGAAAAAAAAAATCTTTTTATAAAACAAATCAATTGGTCAAGACTTAATTCTGACATTTTTGAGATAGTCCATGTTACTGGATGGATATCAAAAGACGTTTATTAAAAATAAAATAGTGTGACAGAGAAAGGCAGTAGACTTCAGTATTTGGTCAATCTCAGTCCAGCTGTGGTGTGATGGTGAGCTAACCTGGTAGTCTGAAATTAAACTGACCTCATTACTAGTTAAAAAATGATTTTTTTAAAAAGGAGTTTATAAGAACCATGTGCTAAGCTTTAATTAAAAGCTGAAAATTACTAACCCAACTATGTAACCATTTTCATCAAAATGAAGGTAGCTAAAAGAAAAGAATATAAATGGAAGCATTAAAATAATTATTAAACTAAAACTTGAAGCTACAAAGATAGACAGTTAACTTAAATTCTATGCTGTCTTGAAATGAACATTCTTGGTAATCAAAAAGTTAAAGCTATGAAAGAAGAAAAACTAATTGGATAAAATAATTACATGACAAAACTAAAAAAATCTGGAGTCAAGACATTTAACTGTTAACTGTACAAGTTTTAAGAAATCCTTACCAGGTAACTACAAAAGAACTCAAAGAAAAAATCCATGGTAAAAAAAAAAGGTATTGTAATATGAACATATTTAATTATAAATATTATTTTATAGGAAGAAAATTAATTAGCGATATTATATAAACTTTTTCTACTTGTTTTGTTTTCTTTCAGTAGATATGTGAGATTTTTCCATTTTCTAAAGAAAAGGATTTAAGTTAATCTTAATCTTTTTTCTTTATTGTGAAATAATTTTTTTCAGATTTGATTTTTGTAAAGAGGAACAACTCAGTGAATAATATATTAACTTTGGTATTGTCATATCACTTTTTTCATTTTATTTTAAAAAATATTTGACCATTAAATAATTGTTTAAATAATAATGATAAAAATTTTTTTATATATTAAATGCTTTTATTGACCTATACTAAAAAGAAAAAAAAATTGTTTGTTCAACCACAATTTGGATATTTAGATTTAAAATAAAAGCATGGGGAAGGGGTCCAGAAATTAATTAAGTCAATCCCTTCTTGTAAAAAATAGAGATTGACTTAATTAATTTATGGACTCCCCAGACTTTTATTTCAAATTAAATCTAAAAACCCCAGTTGTGATTGAAAAAACATTTTTTTTTTTTGTTTTAGTGACAACAAGTTAAAAGTATTCAACATATAAAAAAAATTTATCTCCATTATTTTTAAGCTTTTAATACTGATACAGTAAATGAAAATGTAAAACTATATCTTTTTTTAAATTGGGGTAACACTTATAGTTGATATATATATCACTATAAGTTATATGCTATAAGTTAAAATGTATACCTCTTATCTATATATCATATTTAATATATGTACATTATAATATATGAATATATAAATGATTAGAAATTTTTTATGTTTAATAAAAAAAGTACTTACCAAAACTATATTTTACTACCCTCTAGTGAGTTGACACAGATTTTTCAACTTCAATAAAAGCATTTAAAAATATTTTTTTCTGTGTTGATGTCTTTATTCTTCTAGCTATCTGTTCTATAAATTAGCAAGGGATTTGTAAATTATTCCAGTAAAATTATTTAATGTAAAACAGATTAAGTTTCTACATGTGTATTTTCTATTGTTCACAGGCACAGTTCCTAGGGTTGTAGCAATTCAAAGCTAGTTTTGAGCATAATAGTATTTACATTATATAGATGTTGATATACAAGTGTATGTGGACATTCAGAGAAATCTTGGGATAGCACAAAGATCACCTTTAATGTTCACCCATTTTATTTTATTTATACATTTAAAATTACTTTATAAATGACCACTATACTCATGGTACATGATCCGAGCACTGATGATCATCAACAATGATCCCATCATTTTTGATGTAGAAATATTTTAGTTATTAGCACTTAAGTATGTGCATGCACACAAAATATTGATAATTGCTTTTATATTATGTCCTAAGTTTGGCATTGTATAGAAAATAATTAGCTAGTTTATAATGTATTTCTTGTAAGTCCAAGTCACAAAGGGAGACTTGCTGATTCTTGAATAGTGATTTGATTAATTCTGGTGGTGCTATATTTATAACATATAAATGATGATGATTATTTATTTCTAATGCTGATTTTTGACTTTATGCTCTTATTCATTTTATTTACTTTGGATGATGATTTAATCAATCCATGATCACTTATTTTTCCATACCATTACAATATTTTTTTTCTTTCCTCATTTTCTTTAAAATTAATAAATCTAACCAAATAAGAAGAAATATCCTAAAAGAAAAAAAATGGATAACAAGGCTCAACTACATATTTTTAAGATGGCCTAACTTTTAGAAATATCATATATTTAGATTAATTTGTATCTAGTATAAAAATTGTAATCATTCACATATGTTTACATACAAATATTTTAAAAATTAAAGTAGTAGATTACTTTCTTAGTTAAATATCTCAAAATATTATTATTATCAATATCTTCAAGACTAGTTAAAATGTGTAGAAGTTGTAAGTTTTACTTGCACTATACACTATAGTACAAAAAGTAGCAATTGATCAATAAAATTTCTTCTGAGACAAGACAATTTATGAAAAAAAAAAAAGAGGAATATGAAAATATATAAAAATAATGCATTAAGGATTGAATATCTTGAATTTTGTAAAATAAAAACTATAGAGAGAGAATAAAAGTCTCAAAAATGTAGAGAGCAACATCTTGGTATTGGTAGGAAATTTATTTCTGCAATAAGAAAAAAGATAGAATTATTACTAAAAAGAGAGATGACATCATGAAATGTGTAGAAGAGTTTTGTTAAAAATTATATGATAATAAAAAAACAAAGAAAAGTATCTCCTACAAATAAATTGTCCAGGATTTTCAATGAAGAAGTGAGACATGAAATTAAAGTTTCAGGTATTGATGGAATGAAGAAGTAGAAAATTTTGGCAAAGTTATACCAAATGTCTAAATAATAAAGATGTACCAGATGATTTAAAAAAATGTAGTATTAATATTAATATTTTTTAAAAGATGATCAAAAAATATTAGAAATTACAGACCTGTCAATTCTTTACAAAATTATTATCAAAATAATTAAAACTTGTCTACAGCAGATTTTGGATTTTAATCAACCAAAAAAAAAAAAACAAGCTGAATTTAAAAGTGTTTTTAGTACAGTAGATCACATCAAAGTATTGAGAAATTTTAGAAAATGACATTGAATATGAATTGACATTATGCTGTGGATTTGTAGATTATAAAAAGGCATTTGATTCTATAAACATTTCTTCATTGATTAAAGTATTAGATCATAAAGGTATAAACCCAGAATATTGTTATATTCTGAAGAGTATTTATAAAAATGCTAAATCAACAATTAGATTACATGATACTAAAAAAGTAACCACCGAGAAGGGTATATGACAGGGTAACTCCATATTTCCAAAAAATTTTACAGCAGTTTTCCAAGATGTATTTTGTGGATTAAAATAAAAAGCTAAATGAGTAAAAGTAAATGGAGATTATTTAAATCATCTAGATTTTGCAAATGATGTAGTTGTTTTTGAAAATAATGCTTTAGCACTTCAGGAAATGTTGCAAGAGTTAACAGATAAAAATAAGAAAGTAGGATTTAAAGTAAATTTTAAAAAGACTAAAGTAATATTCAATGGATTTTCTCAAAAGAAGAAACTAAAGGTTTTATAATGATGAGTTAGAAAAAGTTAACAGTTGTTTTCTATTTTTTTCGTGTCAGCCATTTGATGGCCTTGATGCTAATCAAAAACACATACATATTATGATTCCGGGCGGGTCTGTGATTCTATCTATATAAATATCAGCTTTTTTAGTTTTGTAATAGGAAATTAGAGGAACTAATAGTAAATAATATTATTATTTTAAAAAAACAAAATTTAGAAATTCACATTAAATTTAAAAATGATATCTGAATAATTTACATTTTTGGGACAGTAATTAATTATAAAATGGGTTGTTTTTGTTTGTGTGTATATCTATAAAAAGTTACGCTATTTTTTTAATAAAAAATAATACGCAATTATACATTTTTCAATTTACACAAAATTTCTACATTCATGCTAAATTTAAAAATGATACCCAAGTAATTTGCATTTTTTTTTTGACAGTAATTAATCAGAAAGTGGGTTCTTTTTGTTAGTGTGTATATATATAAAGTATCGTTCTTTAAATACTACATTTAAAAATGATACCAGACTATTTTGCCATTTTTTTTGGGACAGTTATGAACCAGAAAGTGGATTATTTTTGTTAGTGTGTAGATCTCAAAAATAATATTATTTAAATATTTAAATTTAAAAATGATACCTAAATTAACTTTGTTTTTGGGTATTGACGGTAATTAATCAGAAAGTGGGGTTTATTTTCTTTGTGTGTATATTTATAAAAAGTTGCGTCTTTTTTTAATAAAAATAATATGCAACCCTACATTATTCAATTTAATCACAACATTTAAAAAATTCACACTAAATTTTCAAATGATACCCAACTAATTTCCTTTTTTTTTTTGGGAAAGTAATTAATCAGAAAGTGGATTCTTTTTGTTCGTGTGTGTATATATAAAAAAGACCTTCTTAAAATACCCAATTTACAAATGATGCCCGATTTACTAGCTTTTTTTGATAGTAATGAATCAGAAAGTGGGTTCTCTTTTGTTAGTATGTATATATAAAAAGGTACTGTTATTTGAAATACTAAATTTAAAAATGATACCCGACTAATATGCACTTTTTGGACAGTAATTAATCAGAAAGTGTTTTTTTTTTATATATATATTGTGTATATATAAAAAGTACTGTAATTCAAATACTACATTTAAAAATCAAACCTGACTAATTTGCTTTTCTTTTTTTTGGACAGAAATTAATCAGAAACTGGGTTGTTTTTGTTAATGTGTGTACATATAAAAACTAATCTTATTTAAATAGTAAATGTAAAAATAACACCGACTAAATTTCTTTTTTTGGACAGTAATTAATAATCAGACACTGGTTTGTTTTTGTTTGTGCATATATATCAAAAGTAACTTGCCAGGACTAATTCTCGTGAAAACGTGATCGTCAAAATACTGCTCTGCCGCACCCTTAAAAGCAATTTTTGAGGGTTACCCATTCGTAATGGAACCTTCATGACATTGTTAATAAAGTTAGCAACATACAGTAGGAGTTAGAGCACTTCTGAAAAAAAACATTTGTAATTAAATTTTAAATAATGGGGACGTTAGGCTAAAATCCACACTTGCTCCATGAAAGTGGAGAGAAAATGAGGACATTCTAGCATTACGTAAAGTTAATAACACAACCAACTACAGCA
>JAQFVV010014321.1:0-41147 GCA_028023455.1 Epiperipatus broadwayi
TATATAATAAAAATAAAATGTCTGTTAATTAAAAAACTATTATAATATCAATAATATATCATTGTAATAATATATATATATATTATATAAAGAGCTCCCCAAAAAGCTCTTAACAAGCTTTGCAGAATATCTCTAACCCCAGGCTGGTTTCTGCTACTGGCTTCCTCATTGAGATGCTAGGATATTTATGCTTGAATATCCTAGCACCTTACTGAGAAAGCCAGTAGCAGAAACCAGTCTATCTAGTAGCAGAAACTGATCTGGGATTGGGGGTATTCTGCAAAGCTTATTAAGAGCTTATTTGCAAGCTGTTTATATAACCTTCATAATACAAGCTTGTTTAAATAAGGTCATGTGACATCTGACTTGATTTTTTAAAAAATATATATGTATGTATATATTTAAATTTTATCTAAGATTAAATTAAATATAATATCATATATGCAAAAAGAGATTTTTACATTAAAAATTAACAAAGTAATAAATATTGTATTCAAAAAGGCATACCCACCATATATTCCACCAGAACTCAGATAATGATGCAGGGGAGGCATCATGTGAAATAGTTTATGGTCAAGCCATGAGAGCACCAAACTATGAGGAATTCTAACATCTACAAAGCCTAAACTTGAAATTCTGAAAAGCAAAAACGGCATCTATGAAATATGTGAATGTGAAAGGGTATACATTGGTGAGACCAATCATACTACTGAAAATTGGCAGCAGGAGCACAAACTAATGATTAGAAGACAGAAAACAGATGGTTCTAAAATAGAAGACTATGTATGTACCAATGAATGAATATATGTTCAATTGGGAAAATACAAAAATATTGGATATAAAAAAAAAAGTACAATGAAAAAAATTCAAAGAAGTTGATCACATGATAATGGCAAACAATCGCATAAGTCAATCTAGTCTGATCATATATAATGTCTGGAAAGCACTACTCAACATTGCTTTAGGAAGAAGTGGAGAAATCAGGAGGAATCTCATAGATAAGTATATCAAATTTATACGGACTGTTCTCTTTGAAAGAATGGCCCAATTGGTTAGAGCATTATGTTAAAATTTAATACTCAATAATCTAAAAGTCCAGATTGGATTTCCAAGCTGTAACTGCTACTAGTCAGACCAGAAACACCTTAAGAAGGCAGGACAATAACACCATTTGAAAGATTGCATATATATTAATTTGGGTGCTGAATGTATTTGGAAAATTTAATGGAAGTTAAATTTTTTTAAAAGAGATTCAATACTTAATTATGAAATAATCCAACATATAAATACAATTGCAAAACGTTATTAAAATTTATAATTTAATACTGTCATATCATATCAACATATAAATACACATGCATGCACACACATACTTTAAATAATAATTTAATACTTTCTTATGTGACATTATTTTTTAAATGTATGCAGTAAATAAAATGTCAACAAATTAATTTATTAATACTTACTTTATTTTATTATTGTCATTATATAAAAGCATTTATATATCCCTATTAATATATATACTAACATAATTTATATACACAATTAACTTTTTTATATTATCTTAAGAAAAAAAATATTGATCTTAAATTTTTTGCTACGAGATAACATAAAACGATATTTTGATACATTTCTTGTTTAAAAAAAAACAAAACATATGACTATTTTTTTAGATTAGGATGTATTATCAAAACTACTATTTATTGATGAGATAAACCATTTTAATTATTTTATTTAAAATTAATTCCGATAATTTTAGAATTACAATAGAAAAAATAAGCTAACAATTTTTATGTAGACAATGTTACCAAGTTTAAATTCAAGTCCTAACATTATATTATATATTTGTATTTACCCATGTATTATAAAAATAAATATATCACGTGACTACCACTTCATATGCTTTCACATGCTGTTAATAAAAGTATGTGATGTGATGTGGTGCATTGTGACTTCTCTTTATATGGTGTCAGGAACCTCTCAGCCACCATGCCCAGAGAAACCTGTTAGCCACTTTATAAACATTCCCTTTCCATTTCCTGCCCTAAGTACCAAATTGTCTATATAGTAGTGCTACCAAGTGGGATGTTGGATGAGAAGGCACTAGATAGTGATTTTATGCACAAACTTTCTTTCACCCATTGATTATGAAGGCTTGCACTTGGTGGCACTACTGTATGGAGAGTTAGGTACTCTTATTAAAAATAAATATACTGATACTTTGAGTTGCAATAAAATACTATAAAATGATTGTAGAGATGCTGAAATCATTGGTTTATAAGTTTTATCAATAGAAAAAACAGTTATATAATATTTAAAAATAAAATAAAAGTTATAAACTATTTAGATTAAATTGTTTTTATAAAATAGAAGAAATTTAGTCTTTTAAATAACTCAATGGCTTCTCTGATTTTACATTGCAAAAGGGTTTGACATTGGGATAGGATCTTGATATTAGATAAATCCCTACTGTGACTTGAATCCATAGCATGGAGTGAGAGTGTGTGCTGTTTATCTGCATTAGTTAGCATGTCCATCTCTTCTAGCACTGTTGTGATGATCATTCATAACTAGGTTTTACAAATGCCACATAAAATTTCATAAATTCCATGAAACTGAAGAGGGATTTAATCTTTGAGCTTGGATAAAATGTTATTGCTTTTTTGATAAAGGTATATGCTGTTCTTATATTTCAAAATATGCCTAATATAGTCTGTAGTTCATTTTATATAAGAATGCAAATCCTAACAGTTGTTTCTTCTTTTTTTAATTTTGATTATTTGGGCCTAAATTATGGCTTGGTAAATAATTTTATTATTATAACCATTAGCTAATAAAACATTATGTGATTTATGTCTTCTTTCAGAAATCATTTATCTGAAAGTTAGTTGCTCTAGTGAAAAGAACAATTATGAAAACAAGGAAACTACAGATGAAACTAAAAAAAGGAATTACATACAATATCAAACATATTCTAAAATGCAACAATATAAAACAGCATATACAACTTATAAGAAAATTAGTAACATTTTAACCAACCCTAAAGATTCAAGCCTTCTTGAGGCTCAGGAAGGGTATGAAATTTGATGTGGCATTTGTAAGGCTGTGGGTATGAGCAATTGTCACATCAGTACTAGAAGAGATGAACATGGGAATGCAGTTAAGCAACTCTCATCATTTATTAGAATTCTCACTCCATCCTACAGATATGGGTCATAGTCCCGATTGGTCTAACACTAGGATCCTATCCTGATGGAACATTTTTGACCATTATAAAATTAGAGAAGCCATTGAGGTACTTAAAAGACCAAATCGTATCAGCAAATGTGATGTTATATGCAAATTATCTTCTATTTGGAAGAATTTTTTAAAAACACATTAATCAGAATAGTTTCTGATTTTTACTTTTTCCAATTTTATTATACATATTTTTTCTATTGGTGTAAATTATTTAATTTAGTATTCTATTCATCACCCAAATGGTAACTTGTCTGATCAAGCTGAAACACCAGTATATTTACATTTATATTAAAAGTCATACACAATGAACTGAAAGATATATCATTTCTATCTGTAACCCATGAAAATCTTTGTATCATTATATACATAAATAAATTGTATAAGAGATTTGAACACAGACTTTCAAGCTTTGTTAAGCTATCCAATCTATCTCATACAACAATACGCATGAACACACACACATGTAAAAGATAAATGATCTCCAATATACATATTATGTGCTGGACCAGCACTCATCTTTTGGACCAGATTACCACCTCCCACACATATATATATGGTCAGTGCTCGGTTTATATTAAGATAGCAAATCTTCAAACTTTAATGGACAGGCACATTACAAATTTAGCCTGTATTCTTCTCATCCTTTTTCTATGTATTTAAATGGATAAGGTCCTATACATGAAAGGTCAGAGTGAGTTAAAGTTAACATGGCATTACAATAATATTTGCATCAATAATGAAGGCATATTCCATCATCAGATTTTTAATGGAGTGGATGGCTGAAAACTTGGATGATGAAGTAGTTTGAAGTCTGCCCATTAAAGTTGTAGATTTGCTATCTTAATATAAACTGAGCACTAATTATAGATATGTGTGGGAGATGATGATTTGGACTAACTGATTGGTGCTGGTTCAGCACAAAATATGTATATTGGACATTTTTATCTTTTACACGTGTGTGGTCATGGGCATTGGTCGTATGAGATAGATTGATAGCTATAAAGAGCTTGTTGAAAGTCAGTGTTCAAATCCCTTATATAATTTCATACAATCAAACAATATATATATATATTGTGCCCTTTTCTATAGGTCAGAAATAGGTCACCACAGTAAATTATTAAAAATTTTAAATTTCGGAATATGTTCTCTTGATGTGTTCATTATATTGTATTAATATTATCTTAAAGTACAATTTAAAGCTAAATGAAATACGTAATGCTTAAAATTATGTTAAATCACTTAAGAACAATTAAGTAAAGCTAGAAATATTGTCACATATGGTTGCAAAAACTGGCCATAATAAATAACACAGCTATAAATATTTAAAAGTATATTTAATAAGCTCAATTTTAATAGTCTTAAATGTATAGTTAAGTAAATGTTATTTTTAAATTTATAACTATTTGATAATCAGAATTAATATTATATATTTTAAAAGTAATTTTTATGGTAGGGAAAGTTGTATCTAATTCTATATTTTCTAAATTATTTTTTCAAATTTTATATAATTGTATTATTTTATTCAATACAACAAGTGTAGCAATTTATTTATTCCCAGACAGAGAAAAATTGGATAGTCTGTCTTGATTATTAATCATGTGACTTATGTAATATAGAGTTGCACACACTTGCTCGCTTGTATTTATTATTAAAGATAAAATATAATAACACAGCAAAGGTACATCCACTTTTTCTTTTAAAATATATATGTTCTACAATAATATCAACAAATAAAAAATCCTTCTCCTTTTTTCTTTTCAAAAACTTTATTTTTTATCTCAATACTGAACATATATATACATTAATATACAAAACTCCAACGTTTCAACTGTTTTATCTCATACAGTCATTTTCAAGGATAGCTTTCTCCCACTGCTATATTTTATATAGCAGTGGGAGAAAGCTATCCTTGAAAATGACTGTATGAGATAAAACAGTTGAAACGTTGGAGTTTTGTATATTAATGTATATATATGTTCAGTATTGAGATAAAAAATAAAGTTTTTGAAAAGAAAAAAGGAGAAGGATTTTTTATTTGTTGATATTATTATTAAAGTTAAAATATTGTAAAATTGCATTATAGGATTGGATAGAATTATTTACCTATCATAAAAGCTAATAATACATATTAAGTTAACTGTCGCTATAATTGTTTAAATAATGTAAGAAAGACGAGTACAGTTAATAAAAAAAGTTAATATTTTGTTTAAATAAAAAATAGATAAATTAAATATTAAAAATAAGATAAATTCAGTAGATATTGTTTTAAAAGTTATTTGAAAGATATTTAAGTAATTTAGTAAAGTAATAATTGATTTAAGATTAATATTTTTAAATAATATTTATAGGTCTTAATACGTCATAATTTTTATTTTGAAATTTAATTCTGTAAAACTGAAACTTATGCAAATTTGGTATCGAACTAAAATTAAGAATCAACCAATAGGATAAGGTATTCTTACAGGCTATATATACAATTGCAATTGATTTTTCAGGGGGTGATTAAATAATGTTTTAAGGCAGCTGAACATATCAGAAGCTATCTAGGTGATTAACTTTATTATTTTAGTCAATTTAGTTCTCTCTTTTAATTTTTATTTGCAAAAACTAATTGATATTTAAAAGTAATTTTGCAAAAAGAGAGTGTAAACTAAAATATTTTAATAACTTCATTTAATATGTGTTAGTTTTTTAAAAGTTCCTTTACCAGGAGTATTTTATCAAAAGTCTAATATATAACTTCGCGATAATAAATGGATATGCCAAGAAGTAAAGTATATTCAGTTTGTAATATGTTAAAAATGTACATAATATTTGTTAATACAGTTTCGTTAATGCTGAACAAGAGAACTGTTATAATGAATAAAATAGCAGTGTGGGCATTGTACAAGAAACTCAGACGGCAAGATATTTTACCGTCTAAAAGTAAAGACGCATTATTTTTATATAGGACATAAACTTGTCCAAAATTAAGAAATAATAAGACAATTATACTTTGTGATAATTTGATAAAAATATATTAAAAGAGTAAAATGTTATATCCTTTTTAAAGAAAACATTTTTAAAGAATATTTTGCAAGAAATTATTTAAGAAAATGAATCACGGAGATTTTTACTAGAGCGTTTGGTATAAAAAACCTTTTGTCTTTAAAGGGTTAAAACGCATTTATAAAAGATTTGTTTTAAAAACTTGAAGTTTTAAAACTGATGGAAATAAATACTAAATGAAAATAAATTCACTAAGGAAGAACTCTATAAAGAAAGTAAATATATGATTAAATAGAAGGATGGATCCATGGAAAAATAAATATTGCGCAAAAAGTTTATCGGATAGATTAAGCTAAACCAAATGGAATATAATGCATTACTACTCCTATATGGGAAATTTAAGAAGCTTCATGGGATTATTATAGTATTATAATTTCAATAATTAACTTTCTGGACTAAGGAATCCATAAACCATTAATCTATAAACTCTTATAGGACGGATTGATAATTATTTTGTTTAATTTTCAAGATTTAAAAAGACGTCGTGATATTTTATTCTTCTTTTTTTTTTGATCTGCTATTGTGTATACCGGAAATTCGGACGGCTCTTAATACCGGAAATATATTGTCTTATTCGTCATCCATAGCAATGGGGGAAGGCGACTGCTCTTGAAGAAATGAAGTGCTTTTGAGGAGAACATTTAAAAAAAAAAAAAAAACTCTCCAGAAAATAATAAACATTTTTGAACTTTTAAGAACCTTGTCAATTGAAGATTTAATTGAAGATACACATAATTATAGTTTGATTGATTTTTTTAATATTTATTAACTTAGTTTAAATGTAAATTTTTTATTAAGAAATATAGGAACATGAATATTAATTATGTATGGTATTAGAATCCGATAGTATAATATTTAATAGCTTAAATTGGAATATTTTAAATAGAAGCATGGATGTATTTTTTTTATGTATGAGATGTTATATGTAGTTGGAGAAAAGAAGACTGCAAAAGTGATACTGATGAGCTAATGTCACTTGGTAACAACTAATGAATTATTGATATTTATTATGATGTATTTTTTTTTTTACAGATTGCCTATGTAATAATGTTTGATGCATGAATGTTAAAAGATGCATTATACAACATATTTTAAAACATTGTGAGATCAAGATTTATTTGGAATATGCATGCTATGATTTTATAATGATAATATAACCCAACATGATAATAAATATTTATGTGATTATGTGTTTAGTTTTGAATACAAAAGTAAAGCAAACTTTTCTTATGGTTTAGTAAGATTGCTCTAATTATAGTTGAATTTTATTTATTATTTGAATATGCAAGCTAGTAATTTGTCGATGTAAGACCTGGTAAATCGTAGAAAATAAGAATAGGATAGTGACCTGGTATTAGTAATATGGTTAACATGTCCAGGAGATTATTAAGTTAGGATATTTGGGAAATATGAATAGTATTTTATAATATTTGTGAATGTACAAGGTAGTTAACAAAGCTCTGTGATTGCATATTTATTTTGGACAATGCTTATTTTTCTTGGAGTATTGATTGATGTTCAATAAAGCTGAAGAAATAGCTTGACATCACTTATAGTATTTGAAGATATTAGACAGGAAAAGGTCTTGCCTCTAGTTTTATAAATACATTGTGCCATGACGATATTTCAATATGAGTCATTACTCTAGTTTTTGTTCCCATCCTATAAATCTATTTGCTATCTAGATTTCCAAAAAGTAGCTACATCGTACAGTAAGATATATTTAAAAGAAAATAATAGATGATTTAGAGTTAAGGATATGCAATTATTTGGAATGAGATGAGTTCATTTACTTGGATGAAGAAATAGAATTTGTATGAATTGAAAATCCAATGGACTTCAAATGAAAGAATCATAAAATATGTTATAGATTTATTTATTTTGGAAATGAATATAAGATCCTAAGAATAAAATATGTAAAGCAAAGTTGCTTTTGTAATATTAAATAATATTAGAATATTTGTTTCAATCTTTTTAAAAATAAGTACTGTATATTTTTAATATAATGCTATAAAGTAAAAACGATCTACACAATAAGTTAGGTACAATTTATATTTATTCAATAATAGAAAATGTATTAGTAATTATAATTCTATAGCACTATAATATTGTTATAATGGAATGTATTATAGTTAACAAATAGTGAACAATAGTATCCATAATTTAGAAATAAATTATCAATAGATATTTTATATGATATCGATAATATTGTTAAAGTGAAATTGTCTGGTAAAGAAGATATCCATGTTTTCGATTAGTATTATTTTATGTTTATCCATACTATGTTTTCTATGGATTTTTAAAATAAAGAAAAGGAAGCATACTTGAATAATAGCTAAAGGATGTAAAATATAATTTTGAGTAAGCATTAAATAAATGTAATTTTTTATATAAGATGATCAAACAGGGATTAATAAAATTGTATTATTTTATCATTTATTATTTAAGTCAGAGTAAAGACTTAACGAGGTTCGAACATAAAGAATGTATAATGGTACCAATCTTTAAGATGTTTTAAATGTACATATTGTAAATAAATTGTTATTACGTTAATATTATAATAAACTTTGTTAAAATTTGTAAATAAAAAAGTAATAAAAAAAAAAAAAATTTTTGCACAGAAATAAATGAAGAACTATTTTAAGAATTGGATTATTTATTAAGTAATCACATTTACATTATCTTATGGTCATAAATTAGTTATCATAATAATACATTGAATTATATGCTATCCGTTGCCACACACCTTTGTTTGTCAGATTATCAAATGCTACCACATTTTTCTTACATTATTAGACGAAGATAAAAGATTTTATTATATTATTTTATTATGGTAATAAAAATATAGTGAAAAGAAAAGATATACAGAATTAGTTATACAATGAAGAATATTATTATTATTATTATTTATTAGTTCAGGTGTAGTAGACTATGACAAAATTCCCTTCTCATATTTTACTACCGTAATTTTAAATTAACTTAGAATAAAATTTAGGAATCTGAGATTTTATAGAGGTAAATTATAGTAGATAAAGATTAGGATTCAAATATTAGTTTAATCTTAGTGAGTAGGATTTATTAAAGTCGTAAGAATACTATGAGTTATTATTTGACATAGTAACAAAGGGGGGTAGTGTTCTTATGCCATTGAGGTAGTATCCTGTAGGATATTGGTTTAATGTAATCTATCTTGTCACCTGTATTTTCACTTCCAAATCTCATGAAAATATTAAATATTTATGTAATTTATTTTTATAAACTGAACCTTATTCGTATTTGAAATTTGAGCTAGTGAAATATTAAATTTTGATGATGAATATTTTATTTATTCATTATTAACTGAGCTAGAACCCGTTTTATTTAATATAATATACTTATCCGGAAGTGAAGGTGCAAACGGCATGGTTAGAATATATATATATATAGAGAGAGAGGGAGGGAGGGAGAGAGAGAGGGAGAGAGAGAGGGGGGGAGAGGGAAAGAGAGAGAGGGAAGGAGAGAGAGACAGAGAATTTTTCCTAAGAAATATTAGTTTGCTAGTTTGACTACTTTAGAGTAGATACCAAATACTCTCCACTACATCTTTTAAAAAATTCATGTTTAATTAACTGAGATTCGAACTCAGATTGCAGGCATGATTGGTTTTTATGTTAGCATTATACTAAAACCTTTTTCTGTATATATATATAATTGTTTATTTTTTTAAATTTTTTGAAAAGATTATTTCTATGTAAACATTGAAAGTTGGAATTTTATACAATTAACTTAATAAAACTAAGTAAATAGATTTCTCTTTATTCAAATCCAATAAAAATGGATACTTAGTGTTTTGATAATAAAAATCAGATTAAGCAATGTTGCCACATAATATTTTAACAAAACATTATATATGATTACGTAAACTTTTTCATTATTAAATTTCATTTATTTTTTATAAATATTGATTGAGAAAAATGTAAAAAAAAATTGATTAACTTGGTTTAAAAAATAAAAAAACAACTTTTATGAAAAAGAGCATAAATTCATGTTATGATTTAAAAACTGATATATATCAATGATTATTTTTGGTAAGTATTGTATATATTATTGTATAACATTTTTATATGAATATACGATTTAACTTAAAATTAGTATTGTACTTAGTAGAGATTATATATAAACTCAGCCTGCTACTGTTATTGAGATATAACACTTAGTTCTAAGGTGAACTATGGAAGAAGGGACTTTATATATCTTTATAGGCATTAGCTACCACTTTCAGCTGTTCTGTAGCAGTCTGCCACTTGATTAGGTACTATGACTTCCCACTATCCTTGACAGCTTCCCTTGTGTCGGTGTTTGTTTCTAACAGTTTCCAATCCTGAATATGGATTTGCCTTATTGCACCAACTGTTTTGCTTACCAACTATTATCTGGAGAATGTAGATTCTGTCTTTCAACTGTGTATCCTTGCCAGATGTATATGGAGAATATGGATATTGCTTTTCAGCTTCAAGATAGCAGTTCTCTGATTCCAATCTTCAAAAGCCTTGACTATTTATTGCCAGTTACCCCTTCTTAATGGAAACATTCAGGTTCAGTGAGCATCATTACCTATTGGCCTGTTCTTGCCACTGGCTACGCCTTACCTCTTTGCATACACATTGCTTCAAGGTGATGAATGCTTAATCTGATGTCTATAGATTAAAATGGGATCTGTATTAGTCTATTATTTACAGGCAAGGTAAAATATGACAAGTATGACAGGATATTTAATCATAATATAGCTATAGAAGGGACAGATGGACTTTTAATCAATTTCATATAAAGTTAGTGGTAAAATTACATTTAGGGATATTTCTTAAGATTTTAAAATTATAACAAAGGTTATGAGATTAATTAGCATGTTTTCCACTTCACTGAATGGTGTGCTATTGAATTGGCTATTAGATAGGACATGTAACAGTAATAGTTTCCAAAAAGGTATGTTACAGTAAATGTTTGTGGTCTTTATTAGTACATCCTTCATCTCACTTCCACTGCATTGCAAATATTTATTAGCATAGGAGCTCAGATCACCTTTATTTATCCTCTGGACAAAAAACTCCTTAAGCTTGATCAATATTTTGAGTTTTTTTTTACCAGGCCAGCATTCAAACTCAGACTTCAGCATGACAGATAATGGACTTCTTAAACCACATAGATCTTTATCTTTAAGTAATAAAATTTGATATCAATGTCTTTCTTGCATGAGAGTGGGGTAATGGAAAATTATCTACTTATCAGTGGATGCATGGAGATTCAGGTGTAGCATAACTCTGTTTCAACCATTAAGTAAAGATTGTTCATGAAATGCATGTGCTCATGCATGATAAGAGTGATTTTCTGGAGTTTCTGTGCTCATGGATGATTGATTATGTTGTGGATTTGAGATGATATATGCATGGATAAAACCAAAAGAAAAACATGACAATATTTTATAGTAAATTTAAACAATTTTTGTAGAAGGGAAGATCCTAGAGACACTCCACAGAAATAGAATATTGACTATTCATGATCTTCTTGAAAAGGTATGGCTGAGAATATAATACAAAGGGAGTTAAAAGACAACATTATAAGATGTCAAATAAACAGAATAAATAACCAGGATGGAAAACACATGAGCCTATTTATATATATTTCATGAATGGTTTATACAGTATTTGTAAAACTCATGTTTAATTTTTTTTATTCTTTGTCTTTTTACTTTCGTTTTCTGTAATTATATTGGTTACATTCTCACAAGTGGTTAATGATATTTAATAATATTTTTGAAAATATAAAATGTCAAGTACAACAAGTATTACTACTTAGCTTTTTTATATACAAGATTTTGACCTACATGTAAGTGTATGTCAGATGATAATAGCCCATGTTCAACAAAATGGAATCTTAAATCTGTTGTCATAGCAACTTCTATGACCCCATCTCTAGCATATTGAGCTTTTTAAAAATTCATACACTTTTAAATAAAGCCCAAACAGGCAAATATTACTTCCTTTGAAAGTAGTCTGCTTTAAAACCCCATTAAATATAATTATTATTTAGATAATAAACTTGATTTTGCACAGTACAAAAATAGTGTGTCATATATGTTGCCTTGACAACAGATTAAAAATTCTGGTGTTGTAAGATTGGGCTCTTATCCACTTGACATAAATTCTTGTACCAACTAAAGTTATGAAAAATCAGGTATATAAATATATATGTACAATGGAGTTACAAACTATCCTATATCTAATTACACAAGTTCAGCAATATGCTGTCCAACAAAAAATGTGAACATACAAACAAAATACCCATTAAAATTCACAAATTTTATGATATTCAGCAGCCATTTTTTTTTCTCTGAGCATGTGCATGACTATATATATTAAATAAATTTCTTTAATTTATGTTGAAGGCACATATATCTTATTTTTTTCTTTATTATCCTTTCTGCTTCAATGTGCAGTATTTTGTATGATATAATAGTTTCTGAGTATAATGCTAAAAGTTTACAAAATTTTTAAAAATACTTAAAGTTAATGTGGATTTAAAAACATTAAGATAATTAGACAGATTATAATTTCCTGATAAAAAAAACTAATTTATTATGTTTCTATAAGAGAAATAAGTAATTGAAAAAAAAATCACTGCATATTTAACCTTTCAGATGGCCCTTACGAGTTGACTTGAAGCAGTTTCAAATTGCTCGAAATTCCGTCATTTTTATCGCTATTTTTTTAATTTTACGCTTTTTTTTTTAGAGTAAAAAAAGTTCTGTAAGATGCTGCCCTCTCTTGAATTATTTTAAAAGTAAAAAATCAATAAAACTGCCACTAAAGTTCTAACAAAGAAGAGAGCTTAGTGCTGATTGGCTCTTAGCCATCAAGGAAATTCTGATTTGCTGTCAAGGACAAAGAAAACCGCCTAATCAAAGAAAAATGCTACGATCTTTTTTGGTTCATTTTGTAAATGATAAACAAATGTTTTAAACCATTTTTAAAGTATTTTTTGACAAATTATGTATTATTTTGATAAAATATGCTAAAAAAATAAAATTATTTTAGAAAAATATTTAAGATTTTAGTAAAAATATTTAAGATTTTAGCAAAAAAATATTTACTTTTCCTCAGCGTAAAACTGAGAAAGAAATCAACTACATCAGCAACTCTTTTTAATTGGTCACTAACTTTCATTTTTAAATTTGCCACTATCGAATATTTCTATAATAAATAAATAGAAATTTATTTTTGAAAAAACTTTCGTTCATTTTGATAACCTGACAAATTATTAATATACATTTTACAAATGAAACTAAAGAGAATACAAAATAAAAGACAAATATATTTTGAGGCTTGAATGTGATTTTGACCAATTAAAAGTTTACATTTTTACCTCAGTCAGCCAATAAAATACCAGTCGCTACAAAGGTTAATAGGATAAAAGTCAGACCTTTTACTATTTACTTTATTTTAAAAATAAAAATACCTTAATTAGAGTTTATTTATTATTCTTCTTGCTTCAGTCAATGCATGAGTAAAAACACCCAGTAAAATATATGTAAATGTATTTCCTCAATTTATTAGTAATAATTTTTTTTTTAAATTTTGTTTATACTATAATCTTGATTTATATTCATATTATACATATAAAAAGTGTCCATCATATATACATGCATGTTGAAAAAAACTGTACACTTGCAGTTCAATAAACAATACATATTTGATTCTAATCAAAAATTTTCAGCAAAATGTGAACTATTATGTACTATATACATTGATACAAGAAGGAGTAGAACAAAATATAGTGTAATTTGTGCTCCACTTGTATATAAATTATTTCTACCATTACATTTAACTTTAAAACCCTACTATAAATTCTGACAAAAAATGAAAATCTTAATCTTTATTTTATTAAAATCTACAAAATTATTTATAAGTATAATAATGCTCAGGCTAAATGGGTTTGCTCATAATCATTAAAAACCAGTCAACACTTAGACAATTCCAATATCAATAACAATCAGCAATTTTAAACTGTTGTCAAGGCAATATCCTTTTACATTTAGACAATCCCAATATTAATAACAATGAACAATTTCAAACTGTTGTCAAATCAACCTTTTAAAAGAAGGTTGCATTTATAATTATATAAAATTATAAACTTAATAATTTATTTATAAGATTTAGCACTGGGTAGCAGTACGATGTGAAGTGTTTGCTATTGGCTAACAGGTTTATCTGGGCATAATTGCTGAGATATTCTTGACTTTGTTTAAGGAGAAACATCACATCACACACATCACATCACATATTGTTTTAACAGCTTATGTAAGCATACAAGGTGGGGATCATATACCAATGAAAATGGTAAAAAATAGCAATAATACAAAAGCATTTTAAAAAATTCACATGAACAGGTATATATATCAGTTTGATATAAAAATAGCACAAAACAATGAATATTTAATTTTTCAGCTATTCATAGAGTTTTAGACAGCACCTAATAGCTGATTGTATTAAATTTTCAATTTTTTATCACATTTATCTTTATTCTCTATTATATTTTCAGAAATGTCAAGTTATTTGTTAAAAATATATGTTTACAAATAAAAATTATTTTTAAAAATATTTCAAATATAGAAAAAAATATTAAACTGAAATAAGTAATGAAATTAATAAAAATAATTTATTCTTATTGGACTGTTGTGACACCTGAGTTAAAAAATATTAATTTAAAAGTACTTATTATAATGCAATTTTTGAAATCTGAAAAAATATAGTTCAGATTATTTAAATTGATAACTTATATTCATTGCGAATCATTGGGTATTTCTTCAGAAAAAGCATGATAGTTCTACCCTTTTTGATCACTGTTTTAACATAATTATAAATAAGATTAACATAGTATTTTATATTGTAGATTTTCCCATAATACTTTTTGTTATTTAATTTGGGAAAAAATCTGAAGATGTCACTGTCTTATGGACAGCAGCAGTCATTGGGTTTTATGCTGGGTTTGGGAAAAGATAAGGGGGGATTTAGATATAAAGGCTATGGAGTTGACAAAGATTATGTTGTGCAAATGAAATGGAGCAGGATAGAGAAGAATATAGGAAAAACTTAGGGTGGGAAGGTGAAGTGGCTAACAGGTTTCTCTGGCCATAGTGTCTGAGAGGTTCCTAATCACATCATATATATAAGGCTTTACTTAATTGTTTAAGAGAGAGAAAAACATTCAGATAGTGTACACTTCCTTCTGGTCTAGTTTTCACACAAAAATTTTGGAATAAAAAACATTATTTTTTGTTTATTTATAAAATATTTTGATTATTTTTCCTCACTATTTGATTGATTATTATTTAAATCACAAAGAAATACACATATACACTTTCAATTTATTCATTTATCTTTTATATTTAGAAGTAGAAGTTAATAAATTTGACTGAATGTAAAGAAAGAAAACTCATAACAGATTTGACATCATTATTTATCAGAATTGACTTGGTGTTAAAATATTTTCAATTATTGGTATTAATTATAACTCAAATATCATATTTTAAAGCAATATTTAATAGATTTAAAATAAATCTATATTTGTCCATTCACATTTACAAAAAATTACAAAAAATCATTCAGTTTTTTAAAAAATGTTTAGACAAATGTAATTGATGATATTTAAGGTATGTTGTTCTTATTACAAGTCAGATTTTAAATTTTCCAAAAAGGCAAATGAGTTTTTTTTGGAATATTATTCATATATAAAACTAAATTAAAAAGAAATCAAGTCTGATTTACTTAGTATAAAATAAATAATTTATACACAATTGAAAAGTTGGGCATTTTCAAAAACTTTTACAAAATTAAACAAGAAAAAATATCAGATTTTGTAAGGATTAAAGCTAATAAAATTCTATTTAAATTTTATTTTTATTTATTTAAAAAAATGAAGAAAATATCTGCTAAGATCAATATGAATGCTTCCTTTTTCAACCAATTACAAGTTGTGGCCATACATTATTGACTTTTTTTGATTTGTTTTCTTTTAAAATTAAATATTTTTAAATAATATCTGAATCTAATCACATTATTCTTATAAAAAATATCAGACAAATATTTCTGCAAAAAATAAATAAAACAAACTACACAAAACCTCCTACAAGCACTTTTGTACAGAGAAAACAAGAAACTATCAATCAGTGATACGTGGGTTGGTTTTTGGCTTATTTGCAGTATACTTTTTATAAAATTCTGATATCTTAAGATTTTTTAAATTAATAATTCAATATTATTTTTCATCTATGAATGTAAAATTGATAAAATAGCATTAAAATATCCACATGAAATTGAATAGTAAGTAGCAGTGCCATTACAGTGACCATTCAACTAATGTAGATGTAAGTAAACCAGTTAATAAATAAGAAATAATAATATATATGTTATTTCATATTGAAATAGCAAGTCAATGTTGAAGATTAATGAAAGCATTACATGATTATGATTGATGATCCAATCATCTGGGTCTTAGTGAGTGTATTTTATGTATGCATGCATAATCTTTAAATTCTTTTAAAAGATCTGACATCAGATCAGAACAGCCCAGCAAATAGAAGCTGGTTGTGACATTTTAATATGACCAATGTTTGTGTCTATTGATTATAAATCTTTTTAAGAAATGATTTATGTCTAATATACTCCACTTCAGTTTAAAGATGTTTTACTTTTGCCTAAATATTAGTGCGTATAGTGATATGGCTCAAAAAGCAAAATCTCCCATTTTTATTAGAAATAAAGTACCAAGAAGGGATTCAAACCTGGTACATGTGAAAGGTTATTAGATATAACTGTGTCTAGATTCAGATAATCTAGTGGCACCCTGCTAAACCATATTCACTTAGTATTTGTTTAAACATGCACTTAACATCAAACCAAGAAATGAAAGTGGATAGGATCTACTGTCTGTATACCTGAGTTATATTTTATTGAATTACTAGTGTACTCACCTCAACGTGATTTCATATACCTGAGTTATAATACTTGTTGTTAATAATTTGCTTATAATTATTGATAATGGGATATCTTGAGAAATCCAACGTTATTTTAAATATTATGATCTTATATATATTGTAGACAACTCAGATATGGTAATAGTTATTTGAACCATCTTTAAAATTTAGTTACAATATATATATATATGTGTGTGTGTGTGTGTAATTTGTAAATAAATATTATTATGCAGTTAGGAAAGGAAGAATGTGATATTCCACACTACTTATTGGAAACAGCATTCCTATAAAATTATTTTACATGATTAATATTTAAATTATAGAAATTTATGAATAAATCAAAGTGATTTTTATTTATTTTTTTATTTTTTTATTAGTTATTTATTAGAATAGACACTATCCATTTAACTCTTATAATGCATGACTCGTCTAAAAACGAGAAGATTTGACATCACTCTAAATCGGCTACTTTTTATCGCACGTATACATATAATATGTCATTAGAAAGAAAATCAAAAGTTCTGTAAGATGGTGCCCTCTTCAGAGTTATTTTACAAGTAAAAAATCAATAAAAATGACCATATATGTCAAACAAAACCAAAGCACCGCCTCCTCACCAACTTTTCTTGAATCTTATTGGCTGTCCCACTTCTGTCAGAAAGGGTAATGGCTGCCAAAAAGTAAAAAGTTACGTTCGTTTTGATTTTTATTACGAAAATGATAAACGAATGCTTACAACATTTTAAACAATATTTGAATTGAATTACAAATTATTATTGATAAAATAATACTAAAAATCAAATTATTTTAGAAAAATAGTTAAGATATTACCAAGAATTATTTATTTATTGCTACATATTGATCGTAACGTAAAGTGAAAAAAAAAAGATTGCTGATGCAATCTTTTTTGGTTGGTTGAATAGTGGTTACTTTTATTTCACCGCAATTGAATATTTTTTAAATTATAAATCAAATTTTATTTTTGAAAAGATTTTCGTTTGCTTTCGTAATCTTAAAATTCAGTAATATACTTTTTACAAACGAAACTAACGTATTTATATTATTAAAAGTGATCTATTTTAACAATAGATTTTGTTAAAGTTGTGAGTTGGCCAATTACAAGTTTTGATTTTTAACTTATTCGGCCAATTATATAATCATTGTTCAAAAGGTTAATGAATAATATTGCTGCAGTTTAATTTTCACTATACCTAATTTTTATTATATCACTCTCGCCAAGATGGGGACTGGTTTCTATCTGCTTTAAAAACAAAATATCAATTTGGGATGCTCACCTCTTAATTAATCCCAAAATTAACATAATAAAGCTTAAGCTCAGGAACCCCAACCATAAAATCACTGTGCTATTTAAGTTCTGGGGCCTCGAGCTGGAATTTCTTGATTTTCTAATCAGGCTCTGCCTACTAACTGATTTCTGCATTACAAAAGTCAGATTAATAATATAGACCCTTTGTGCCCCAATTGTCTCATATATGAAGAGACGTATGATCACGTCATCTGTACATGCAACAGACTTGTCAAGATTAAGACATTTATATATCAAAACTCTAAAATTGACTTTTACAGAATAATTTCTCTCAAGGACTGCATCTTGAATAAGGACCTTCCGACTATTAGATTGTCTATTTTTTTTGACATACTCCATCTGGCTGGTGAGATGTAAGAAGCAATTCACACTCCCCCAGCCAGACGCAGATACTTTTTTTGTCCATCTAATTAAAAAATTTAAGGAAAGGGGCAGAACCCTCTCGACAAAATTCTTATATGAAGAGAAACATGGAAACTCTTCCAGATCCCAAGACAGACTTTATTAAACCAAATTTCTGATGTTTAAACATGACTTAATCTATCCTTTACTAACACATATGTTCTTGCAATTTAATTTTCTCAAATGTATTTCACATTACTAACAAAAGTTTAATTTTGTAACCACATATAATACCTCAATAAAATTATTTAGAAATTAGAATGTAATCATAAACATATGACCAAAAACATGTACAAAAGATGTATGATCTCTAAGACACACATTTCGTGCTGAACCAGTACTCATCAGTTGGCCCGGATCACAATTTCTTACACATATCTTTATCATTGTTTAATATAATTTTGCTTTTGTTTAAGAGAATTTCAGTTTTTCCTAATATACATCCAGATTCTATTATGTAAAATAAATATTCAAATAGTATGCAATCACTCAGAAATTAGCATCTTTTATCAACCAGTTTTTCAACTCCTTTGAGACTTTTTTTTTTGGTAGAGATATTTAAACAAAACGGCTCTTAATATTAAAAAGGGTAACGTCACCTGTTCTCATTGAGTGATAATTGCGCCGAGAATTTTTTTTTTCTCGTGTGTCATAGCATCAGCTGGGAAGCGAACCCGCTAACCCAGGACAACTGCTTGTAAAGCAGCCGTCGCTGACCTCTCGACCACCAATGCTTAACAATTGCTTCTAGAATTTTCGCTTAAACCTTTACTTTTGTCACTGTGTTAAACTCGCAGAGTATATTACAACAACAACAACAAAAAATCCAGCCCATTGAATTCATTTGAAAAGAACCGTTTCACTCAGCCTGTTCCTTTAACCCAACTCACCGAACACTAAAAACACGTCCATATCTCTTTTTACTGCTATATACCAGTTCTCTATTGTTATTGGAGTTATATTTAATAATCTTAATTTAGTCTGCTTTTCTTTAATGCAATAAAATTATCTATCACTCAGTTAATTATTCTGAAAACATTTAGTTTTAATTTAAAACGTGATTAAAATTTGATTTTTAAAATTGTTAAAAGTGACATTTTAAAATGATTTATTACACCTTGCATGATAAGAATGAGATTTTTTTTTTAAAAAACCACCCTTTGGCAAATAAATTAATGTAATAATAATTATGACACTGCCAAAAATATTTTTTTTCATAATATTAAAAAAAATAACTGAAACATTATTGTTTTTTAATTGGCTGTTTTGTATAAGTAGCACGTGGTTTCAGTGTGTTGCAGGCTTAATAGATAAAGATTCCTGATTAGTACGCAGTCGCAAAGAATAAAAACAAAAATCACTTGATAATTAGGAAGGACTTGAACTCAGACTTTCAAGTTCCCTAAAGCTATGTGTTCCATCTTATACAACAAATACACATGCCCACATATATGTCAAAAAGATAAATGATCTCCAATATATGTATTTTGTGCTGAACCAGCACTCATCAGTTTGCCAGATTACCATCTCCCACACATATATACAATCAATGCTCTGTTTATATTAAAATAGCAAATCTTCAAACTTTAATGGAGAAGCTTCACTTTTCTTCCCTCTCCAACTCTTCAGCCAGCTTGTTCATTAAAGTTTAAAGATTTGCTATCTTAATATAAACTGAGCACTTATTGTGTATATGGTGTGGGAGATGGTGATTTAAACCAAATGATGAGTGCTGATTCAGTATGAAATATGAATATTAGAGATTATTTACCTTTTTTCACATGTATGTGGTCATGGGCATCAGTTATATAAGACGGAGTCCATAGCTGTAGAAAGCTTGAGGATCTGATTTCCAGACCTTTTCTAATTACATTGTTTAATATAGACAATATACTTATATATATATATGTTTTCATATGTTATAGCATCAGCTGGGAGGCGAACCCACAACCGTCTGCAACTAACTACTTGCTTGCAAGGTGGCTGTGATGACCTCTCGGCTAACAACACTTGACAAATATATTTGAATATTAAAATTTCACTTTGTTCAATTGAATAAAAGTTTTACTCAAGGTGAAATTTTGGTGCATAAACACCCCCCTTTTTTAATAATCTTTACTCACATTAGAAGCTAAATTTCATATAAGTGTGGGTTTTTCCACACTGCACGATTTAATGCAATAGTCTAATGGCAGACTTTGTAGCTCAAAGTGCATAAATCATTATTCAATTCTTTTACTTCCATTGTTTGAACAACTTCATATGAATTCTCAAGCAACAAGCCATTTTGTTATTTACTAGTTTTACAGCAGGTCACCATGGTTTTCTTTCACCACAGCTATGCCACCTGCTGTAAGTTTTAGTAACTAATGAATGCCAACTGATAGTATTTAGTAAATTCCTATCTAGTGCTGTCCCATCTATTATTTTCACTCTAGTTTCTAGTTTATGACTTTCATCTATGAGAAGCTTTGGATTTGAGAGCAGTACACCAGAATCTTTAGAATCCAATGCATTTTCTCTCAGCAGCCATCTTTTATTTTTCTGCTTTACTATCAAGCTATCAGCCCAAATCGAAAAACATAGAAATGTTTTTAATGTAAGTCAACTTGCCTATAGAATCATATGAGTCTGAAGAAAGTTATGATGTCATCAGTTTTTTAACAACTATAGGCACAGTGGTGATGAAAAAAAGTGTTGTTAAACTGCAATGCTTAAGCTGGAGTCATGTGATGGAGTCATGTGATATTTATTGTTTTCAACAATGTGTTTGGATGAACTGAAAAAAATAATACCAAATTAAAATTTTATATATTTTAAATAACGGTATTAAATTCTGAATTATCTGATATAATCTACATAAGAAATTATGTAAAAGTCTCTTTGAACTTAAGATAAGTTTTAATTTGATTACAAAGGTGAGTGCCATTTTTATATCCCATGACCTTTAAAAAAATATTACCAACTAATAATTAAATTGATGGATTATGGGAAGGGAAAATGTAAAAGCATTTAATGTTTTAATAAAAACACATTATTTGAACTCCGAGTCATAGACATGACCATAAACATGCTTACTATTCTACCATGAGATTACTTACATATATATAATATAATCATTTTTTAAGTACTAAACAGGCAAAACTCTCCATACAGTAGTGCCACCCTGTGCCGACCAGAGTAATCAATGGATGCTAGAAGACTTGTGCATAAAATCCCCATCTAATGCCTACTCATCCAATATCGCCAGACTAGTTTCTGGCTTCTGGTCTTCATCAGTGAGAGCCTTGTGATGTTTGCATTTATCTACCATATCTATGATCTGATTCAAATACATGTTGAGTAATCTTGAACATTTATTTTGGTAGGCTTAAAAGTTTTCTTTCAGTTAAATAACTCCCAGTCAACACGACTAATCATCTAATTCTGGTCAGTAAATGAGTATTTAGCTATTTTTAATTAAAGAGCAAACAAAAATGAAAAACTGTTCAAATCTTCATTATCCTGATTCATGCTTCCTTTTTTTTTTATTATCTCTTTATTAGAGACTATTAGAGAGGTCTCACATTGTCTTTGTAATGGTAGTTTGACAGAGTCTGAAAACTCAAGGTCCATTGTTTGCAGCCCAACCCGTCACTTCAGTCCTCAAACTTTTTACGATCTCTCGGGCACTAAAACCATTCAAGTATATGTATAAAAATAGATTTTCATCCTGAAATGGATTATTGAAAGTCTATTCTTGTCACATATATCCTGTAAGGTTTAGCGGTGGTAGAGGGTGAGAATCTGTAATGTTGGGAATCTTAGTATCTATTCTGGTGCAAGCATTTCCGGCTTTCGAACTTTTTATGAACTCATGCGCAATAAAGACATTCGAATACTTATTATTTTTACCACATAATTATTACGAATAACAAAAAAAGCAATTGGAGAAAATGATTTTTAATTTTAGCATTTTTTCTGCTTTACATCTTTTTTTAATTAATTTATATTTTTATTTACTCAAATTTTTCTCTACACTGCACAGTATAACTAAAATTTATAATAATATCAATAATGATGATGATGATAAAAATATCCATTAATTACTTTTTGTGGAGTAAAGAACTGCACCATAACGTCTACTTTTAATTCCCTCACCCCCCCCCCCCATATATTTATTTTGTTATATATCTTTAAATGAATTGTTTTAAATTTGTCACATTTCATTACGTTTTGTCTGCTTTCTAAAGGGATCTCGGCTGTTGAAAGAATATACTCTGTCCATTCTCCTGGGTCATAAATTAAATTTGACGCATCAACTAATTTTCTCAAATCCTTTCCCCCTGTAGTCTTCAATAATCTAATCAGAATCTCGTCATTTCCCTTCTGCCTTGCAGGGAATTATAGCATTTAGAATTACTTTTTTTATATTATCGCATAACGTATTTTTACTTATTTGACTTTTGTTTTAGTTAATATAGATGAAATCTTGCTCTATACTCTACAAATATATATATATATTCTCAACCTTACAATGAACTTTCCAAGTTTAGTACAACTTCTTTTCTTTATTTAAACTGGTTTGCTTAATATATGTTACAACTGTACTCCCCTCTCCTATCCAATAACATTCTTTTTTTTTATAGTCTTTAAATAATTCCATTCAAAGTCGGCTAAAGAAAAAAACAGAGAACAGGGCCCGGAATAACGTTTTCATGTGGCGCGTCTTTAATACACGATAAAAATACTTAGATATTAAAGAGTATTATCTTATTTGAGATGTAAAATTTATAGATTTTATTTATTCGTTAAAATTTGTATCTAATCATTATTTTAAAAAATATTTAATTAAACGTCATTTGCTGGGTTGTTTTAGTATGGGTGTTTTAATCTCTGGATTTATTTTAAACTAATAAAAGATTTTCTAAATGTCAAATGATTAAAGCCATATTTTCCATTTTTTTTAAAGAAGGGAAAAATGGAAAAAATAAACCATCATCATCATCATTGTCAACCATTATCAATCCACTACAGGATGAAGGTTTTTCCAAGTTCAATCTATCTTCTCCGAACTCTAACTTCTCTTCTTTACATCATTCCTGTACACTTTCTTATTTCATAGACCAAGTGCAATTTATTTCTGTGTCTTTTACAACCCCTTGGAATCCAGTTTAAGATTTCAATTGCCCATCTATTATCATCTCTTCTAAAAATTTGTCCAGCCCAACTCCACTTCAGTGTTTTAATTCTTTCAATGATGTCAGTAACATCTGTTTGTTCTCTTACCCCTACATTGCGTTTTCGATTTTTTCTTGTTACTCCTAACAGGCAACTCTCCTTTCTTCTTTGAATGGTCTGAAGTCTCTGCATTGCTCTTCTATTAAGTGTCCAAGTCTCACAATCATAAGTAAGAACTGGTAAAACACATTTATTAAAAATCCTTTTCAAACACAGAGGCATATTTCCTCTTAGCAGTAAGTTATTTCTACCAAAAGCACTCCAACCAAGTTTAATTCTATGATTAATTTCATCTATTATGTTTCCATCCGTAGTAATAATCTGACCAAGATATGTATAATTGTTAACTTCTCTAACTTATCATAATCAATCTTTATTTTCATCCTGTGAGAAAAACCACTGAACATTACTTTAGTCTTTTTAACATTTACTTTTAGTCCTACTTTCTTACTTTCATCTGATAATTAAACTATTGAGCAAAATAACCATTACAGAATAGCTCAGTTGGTTAGAACATTGCCTTAAACATGTGATATTCAAGCATCTAAGGGTGTAAGTTTGACTCCTATGCTAGACTTGTCACTAGTCAGTTGAACAACACCTGAAAGAGAATGGAGAATAATACCACTTGAAACATTGTCGAATGTACTAACCTATGTTACTTACTAACTTGTATGTTATTACTAAGTTATATTTCTGTAGTGTTATTTTCACTACACCAGCCTCACACAAGATAGGGACTGGTTCTATCCACCTTAAACAATTTGTGGAGATGGTATTGAAAGTGGATAGAAACCAGACCCTACATTGTGTGAAAGTAGTATAGTAGAAATTAGACTACACAAAGTGGATAATCTCTAGTCTAATGAATGACTAATAAAAGTTGTTAATTACTAACAGTTTAAAGTATTTAGAAAAATTGAAATAAAGTTTAAAATTATCCAGAAATTCACCATTTAATGATACATGATAGAAATAGTCAACATATTATCATATCTAAAATACCATCATCACTATACATATTTACTTTTTCTTTTTAATTTATGGATGTTTTAATTTCAATTATTTATCATTACTTTTCACATTACACACCTATCCAATCAGTGTGTTTACGATTCTATTACTTCACATATGTTAATCATTGTAGGGCCTATAAATTACAGAAGAAAATATTTAGTTATGTTTAGAAAGGAGTAAAATGTTTGATTTATTTTTTGATGTTTTCCAAAAATGTAGATCATGCGGGCACAGAGTTGCATGTAATCACACTGTTTGCCCCTCCCTTGGTCAATCTCTGATTCTATTATATGGCTTACATGGTTGAGAGTGGTGTTAAAAGTTGTGGACTCTAAAATTCAAGATGCATGGATCACAACTCAACTTTATTATTTTGGGTGCATAAATTTGATGTGAGTTATCAAGCAATTATTTAATTACTTTTATTATAATATAGGAATTGTGGACTTAATCAGTGAAGTATTGAATAGCTTCACGCTCTTAGATCTAACCATTTCAGCTTCACCTATTTATATAAAAAGTAGGTTGAAGTAAAGAAGGGGTTCCCCTTTGGGTTCCCCTCTTTTCTTCCAATGCGTAAGCTTGTGGTTAAGACTTGTAGAAGTCCCTACCTTTGCATTTTCAAACGCACATGCTTTATATTGCCTTTGTAAATATAATATATTAAGTTATTTGCTGAGTCAATTTTAAATTTTTTTAAATATGCATAGTTTTTTAGTCTTTATTCTGCTAATGTTTTGAAGAGAGCTTTAAAAAGTCGTAATGAAATGCTGGAAGGAAAAAAAAACATTTATTTTAGTGATCAATACAAATAGAAGCACAAAATAGTGATGCAAAAAACTATACTTAGTATAAACAGTGAGGATTGCCAATTCCTCAACAAGCTTTGTGATAAATGCTTAGCCAGAGCCAGCACTTAAAATATCTCTGTCAGGAAACCCCCCCCCCCAACCCCTGATCATGGTTTCATGCTTTGGCACTCCTCAGAGAGGTTGCTAGTGTCTGAACCTACACTGGTATCTCTCTGAGGAGTGCCAAAGCATGAAACCATGATCAGGGGTTTGGGGGGGGGTTCTGACAGAGATATTTTAAGTGCTGGCTCTGGCTAAGCATTTATCACAAAGAATTGTTAAGGAATTGGCAATCCTCACTGTTTATAACTTACAAGCTTAAGAGATAGGGTCATGTGATCTATGACTCTTATTTTGACTGTATACTTAGTATAGTCTCATTGTAATTGTATGTTAGACCCTTTTCCCATTATCTAATATTAATTGTTAAATGGTTTTAGAAAAATTGAAAATGTATTTATATCAAATGCATATAGCTGTTAGTGTAGCATACAGATTAATGGTATAATACAATGGAACAATGGGTGTTTTTCTTTCTTCTTCAGGTGTCGCTGATCTGACTAGTGACTGTACTACCATAAGAATCAAACATAGTATCTTTACATGCTTTAAAATAAGTAAATCTCTAACCAGATAGATTATTCTGTCAATAAAAATTCCATATACTTATCTATGAGATTCCTCCTGAATTTCTTTTTCTTAAGAGAAATCATCATTAACTTGCCTTTAAAAAGAAAGTGGAAAAATTATGAGACCCCTCAGAAACAAGAATATGTGATTTCCACTGACTGTATCTTTGACATAATAGGCACATTGGTTAAAACAAGGCCTTAAAGTCAATATCTAAAAGTTCAAAGTACAGTTCCTTTGCTTGTGATGTCACCAGTCAAATCAGAAACACCTAAGAAAGAGGAAAATACCACTCACTATGTTAGATTATATACTAGTCTATAGTAATGTTTAATGGATTTTCTCAAAGTATGAAAATAAAAATTGATTATGATGAGTTAGAAAAAGGCAACAGCTACAAATACCTTGGTCAGATTATTAATATAGATAGAAACATAATGGATGAAATTAATCATATAATTAAACTTGGTTGGAGTGCTTTTGGTAACTTGATACTAAAAGGAAATATGCCTATGTGTTTGAAACGGAAGCTTTTTAATAAATATGTTTTACCAGTACTTACTTATGGATCTGAGACTTGGACATTTAATAGAAGAGCAATACAGAGACTTCAGACCACTCAAAGAAGTATGGAAAGATGCATGTTGGGAGTAACAAGAAAAAATCAAAAACGCAATATATGAATAAGAGAACAAACAGGTGTTATTGACATCATTGAAAAAAATTAAAAGACTGAAATGAAGTTGGGCTGGACATATTGCTAGATGAGATGATAATAGATGGACAATTGAAATCTTAAACTGGATTCCAAGAGATTGTAAAAGACCCAGAAAGGGACCACATGTGAGATGGATGGATGAAATAAGAAAGTGTACAGGGATGATGTGGAGAAAAGAAGCTAAAGATCAGAGAAGATGGATTGAACTTGGAGAGACCTTCATCCTGCAGGGATTGATAATAGTTGATGATGATGATGATACTATTTCTAACAGTTGAAAGTATTTAAAAATTTTAAAATAAAAAAAATTGAATCCAATATATAATTACTACCAAAATGCCATCTTCACAAACTTTTCAGATAAATTTAGTCATCTAGGCTTATCTGTTTTTGCTATTTCTTACTTCATTGAGTTAAAACTTTCTGTGTATGCCTCTATCTTTTTAGTATTTATATTCTATCTTTTTGTCTTTTCATAATTTTCTTGAATATTTCGTTGCTATTCCAAAGTCTTTTTAATTAGTATTTTCATTTTTTTTGTATCATGTTGTCTTATACTTTTCTTGTCTCTCAACTTGCTTTTTAAATTTTTTTTAAAATTATTATCACCTTAGTTTGAGAGTTCTAATATTTCTACTCTAATGAAATAGTAATCAAATAACTTATTGCTTAAGAGTTCATAAAAAGGTTTAGCATCACATCTGGACCAACAATCCATGGACTTTGAGCTACAGAGTCTTCCACCTTACCACTGGAGCAAAGCATGCTGGGAACTCAGAAAAAATTTAGTAGCTGAATGATTTATTATTCAGGAAATTTATAGGAAGTTAAAGCATCCGAAGTGACAGAGCTGGGCTGTGATCAGTGGCCCTTGAGCTGCAGAATAGCATGCTGGGAACTCAGAAAGAATATAGTAATTCAATTGTTTGTTATTCATGAATTCATAAGAAGTTCAAGCATCAGAAGTGACAGAGTTGGGCTTTGCCCCATGAACCTTGAACTCCAGAATCTTGCCATTCTACCACTGGAGCAAAGCATGCTGGGAACTCAGAAAAATTGTAATAGCTGAATGATTTATTATTCAGGAATACATAGGAAGTTCAAGCATCAAAAATGAAAGATCTGGGCTGCAATCCATGGACCTTGAGCTTCAGAATCTGCCATTCTACCACTGTATCAAAGCATGCTGGGAACTCAGAAAGAATATAGTCGCTGAATGATTTATTATTCAGGAATTCATAAGAAGTTTAAGCATCTGGGCTGCGATCCATGGACCTTGAGCTTCAGAATCTGCCATTCTACCACTGCAGCAAAGCATGCTGGGAACTCAGAAAGAACATAGCAACTGAACGATTCAGGAGTTCCTAAGAAATTCAAGCATTAGAATTGACAGAGCTGGGCTGTGATGCATGGAACTTGAGTTCCAAATCTGCTACTCTGCCATTGCAGCAAAGCATGCTGGGAAACGCCAAAATAGTGTGGTAATTGAATGGTTTATCAATCAGGAGTTCATAAAAAGTTCGAGCATAAGATGCAACACAGTTGGATCTTTGGTCTGTGAATCTGAACTCCAAAATCCGCCATTCTACAATGGTAATTAACCACATATACTGTTTTTTTCCTATATAATAAATTATAAGATTTTTATCTATTATCAATAATCATTTTTTTCTCATTTGAGGTTTTTCTTAAAAAAATCTCCTTTCATTTCATTAGTAACTTTTTAAAAAGAGCATCTTAAATGTATTATAAAAACAAATTATGAATTCCGTTTTTCAAATAGCATGAACACCAATGCACTGAATTTCATGCACATACTAGTCTGCGTAAATTGTATATTAACTTATCTCCAGTCAGCCATTTCTTGCGCAGTCACTCATGCGTCACAATCTCTTAATATATTATGGCATTTGTTTTCTTCCTAACTACATTATTCTATTTTTTTGTTATCAATTACTTTTGTTGATATTTTAATCTTTATATTTTTAATATAAACGTGCATATATATGTTAAACATCTATATTGGACTTTGCTATTGTCTTTGGATTTAAATATCTCTGAGAAGGTTTTGGATTATGCAATGGGTATTGGAGGGGGAGGGGGCATGTGCGTATATGCTAAATATATACATCATATAGGATTTTGTTATTATTCATAGTTTCAGATACCCTTGAGAAGGCTGGAAACATATGTAATAGGTATGGGTGAGTTAAAAGTTTGTGTATTTTGGTTTTGGTATTATCCATGGTTTCAAAATATCCATGAATAGGCTTGGAATCTGATGCAATAGATAAAGCTGAAGGATGGGTATGTATAGGCAACAAGCATGTATGTCATATAGGGTTTTGATATAGTCCATGATTTCAAATTTATAAAGGATTGGAATCATATACAATGGATATGAATAAGAGAGATCATATATGCAAGATAAACATGCATAATTTATAAAGTTTTGCTATTGTCCATGGTTCCAATTATCCATGAGAGAGATGTACAATTATATCCTAATGGTTATAGATGGGGGAGTGTGCATATATATGCTAAGCATTTATATCATACTGAGTTTTGCTACTTTCTATGGTTTTAGATGTGCATGAAAAGGCTTAGACTCATATGTAATGGACATAGATGGGAGGAGCATGCATATATGTGTATTAAACATATGTATTGCATAAGGTTTTGCTATTTCTTTATGATTTCACATATTCATGAGAAGTCTTGGAGTAATATGCAGTAGATATGAGAGGGATTTTATAGTTTATTTTAAGTGTTGAAATATAGGTTTTGTAATGTGTTAATTTATAGAAAAAAATTGGAATAACGTTTTTATTCTCCAACTACTCTTCAGTTAAATGATACTGTTATACAATAGACAAAGCAACATATGATTTCTTCTGTTTTCTTTTAACATCTGTATTAGATGCAATAACTAGATAATGGATAACTCTGACTTAAAACCTGTACAATTATAACTCCACTAGGAGTGAATGCTGAAGTATACAGTTGGTTGCATTGACACCCATCTAATCAACTCATATCAGTCTAGAAAATGTATATATTAACTGATGTAACGGAATATAATATCCCATCACATTATTTTAAAATTAAAATAAAAGATCATAAATAAAAATTTGATTTATTAAAAAGAAAAAAACTTAACTTAAAAACTGAAATTTAAAAACTGTTTAACGTATATATATATATAGAGAGAGAGAGAGATCGCATGATGGACAACTTTAAAAACTTTTAAAAAAATAAAAATATTTGAAAGTAATTTTTTTGTAAAAAAGTAAAGATATAAAGATTTGATATTTTTGAAAATAGAAATAATGTTGATTTCTATAATCTTAGAAAATGGAAATGATTGTCTTATTAATTAAATGATTGTTCAAAAGCAAATTGGCCCTTGAGGCATTTAAAATAAATTAAAGGGTCAGATAAGAGAGTACAAAGAAATTAAATGACCAATGCAAACACCAGAAAGGTCAGCACGGACCGTAATTGAAACACCAGAGGATTAGTGACGTCTTGCCGGTTGAATCCAAAGATTGGATGATAAGAGACTAATAAAAATATAAAAGCCAAATTATTATTATAATTGTTATCTGAGAGATGACTATGAATATATCGTTATAACTAGCTATATTGCAGATTTTCACGATGTGGAAGTCTGCAATAAATTTAATTTTCCGGACAACCAGCTGAGGCTTGATGACAGTGCCTGACCAAATGAATGGCAATAGCGGTTTCATTTCAAAGAAGGACAAACAGTCTACAAAAGTGATCACGAAGATGGACTTCTCAATCTACTCAATCCGTAAAGTATGAACTCTTGTGTTTATCTAATAAGAACTTTTTGAAAATTGCAATGAATTAATAGCTGAAAATAAGAACTCTTATCTGAATTAAAGAATGCAAATTCAATTGTTAATATTTTTTATGCAGATGTTTAAGCAATCATTTCTATTTCTTTGTGTGTGTGTGTGTGTGTGTGTATGTGTGTTATGTTTTAACTAAAATATATTAAATATAAAGTTGGGTATGGATAACTGCATGAATAAAGATTAATAACTATGTTTAAATTCGTTTATGTTTAGTTTAAGGGATTTTAATTTCAAGGCTATTTGTTTCGTGGTTAGGGCAATGCTTGTGGAAGGATATATGGGTGTTTATATTAATGTAACGTGAAGCGTGTTTCGCATACAGGGCAATGTGCCCAACTGAATGCATGACCCCAAAGTGGCAGATGTATTTCCTGCGCCATTGACCTCTTCTAGCTCTATGGACAGGGATTTATAAGACGGCAGAAAGACCGCTTTCCCCCATACGTAGCACTCTTTAAAAAAAATTATATACATGATTCCTTAGTCAGACAAAGGCACTTTCCTGATCTAGACACGGATCATTTCCTTCAAATAATATCACACTGTCAGATGCACATTTCTGTCAGCTTGATTTTATGCTAGCATCTTCATATTGCATTGATTGCTACTATATATCTGGAAGCAGGCATTGGGTTGACTACAAACTTTTAGTCTGAGATTGAATGAATGTTTTGATAAGTTTTTAAGTGAAAAAAAAACTATGTAGACTATCTATGCTCGACATGCTAAAGTAAAATATAATTTAAATATCCATCTGTGCGATCTATTTAAAATAGTAATTTAAAATTAAAAAAAATTATTAATGTTAAAATCTAAAATAAATTTATTTCTCAATTTTAAATGTGCGTTAATAAAAATCTATTTGTGTGTTAATTACTGGCAGTGGCTTCTTTTATTTTATTGTTTTAAATATTAATATATTTTGAGAATCTAAATCTATTAAAACTTATAAAATGTTTAAATCTCAGCTACTCTATGAGCTAGTGACATTGGGCAAACGGTCAGAATAATATATATATAAAAATTTTTGAATCTTAACGTACGTATCTGCCTACTATATAAATTTTTCTAGGTTCAAATGCCTAGATGGCACCCTCGTACGGCAGATACGTTCACAGACTCCTCCCCGACCGTTAAACTGATAATTGTATTATGTGTTGAACTATTTCCATCATGTCTTTAGAACAATTTAACTTTATTTAAATATTCCAAATATATTCAACTGATAGTAATAGCACACATTTTGAGGAGTATTATTCTCCCCTCTTCTTCAGGTGTTGCTTGCCTGACCAGTGATAGTACTTGCATGGGAATCAAACCTGGACCCTTAGATTCTTGAGTATTGAATTTTAAGGTAATGCTCTAATCAATTGAGCCACCCTGTCAAAGGCAACCGTCAGTAGAAATTTTTATATACATATCAATGAAGTTCTTCATGACTTTTCGATTTTTTTCTAAGAGCAAAGTTGATTAGTGGTTTCCATACATCATGTATAGTCACACTATGTGACTTATGGGATTGTTTGCCAATGTTATGTGAGCAGCTTTTTAAAATTTTCTTCTTTGTACCTTTTCTTCTCTATCCAATATTTTTGTGTTTTTCCAATTGAACATATGTTCATTGCATATACATGGTCTCCTACCTCAGACACATATGTTTTCTCTCTTCTAATCATCAATTTGTGTTCTTGCAAATGCTTTTCAATGAGACAATTTGTCTTACCAATATATGTTCTTTCACATTCACATGGCATTTCGTAGATGCAGTTTTTTCTTTTCAGCATTTCAAGTTTATACTTTGTATAATGTTAGAAATTCTCATAGTGTAGTATGGCTCTGGAAAGCTGTTCTGATGTTATACTTATTGCAGATTTTACTCAATTTGTCTGCTATTTTTGGTATATACTCATATTAGATTGATGGAAATAATCCAACATATAAATACAACTAAAACACCAACATCACATACCTTCAGGAAAACATTAACTGACAATCATTAAATACCCATTTATTTATCACTGTTGGTTATAGATTATCAATCGAAAATAAAATTTCAAGGTCTAGATATATCTGAATCAGTTTAAATCTTCAGTCATAAATATGGCAGGTAGCTAGGTTATCCAATATAGCAATAGGTCTTCCTTCATGGAATAAAGATTAATTCATTTCATTTACTTTAAAACTCTAATATAATGTGCTTGACTAATCATTAAACATTAATTAATAATATATCCAAATCCCCACATTATAATTTTTAAACACCGGCCTTTTTCAGTAGGAGCATTAGATTTGAACTCACATCCAGAAGTTACTTTATACTTTTTCTACTATACAAACTAATAAAAACGTGAATGGGTTTATTTTATATTCAAGTTATTATCATGGATAGTATTTTAAAAATGTAATATTGTCTGTGGCATGATTTAATGTAAATTCAATATTTTTATCAAAGAAAGCCAATAGTCAAAAATGAGTCCGGAAAGTTTGAAAACATTTCCATGCCGAAAACATGGATTATTTAAGTCCACAATAAAGAGTGAAGATATAAAATGAATTACTATTTCTCATGTCGTTTTTACTGGTAGATGATGACTTATGAGTTAACTTTCTTTATTAAAAGTTTCTGGTGGAAAGTAAAAAAATGTAATCCAAATAAAATAGAAGAAATTATAAACATTCCTGTAAAAATTCTTACAATATGGGCATATGAAGATTACTATCTCCATATAAATATTATTGTTCAGCAATGTTTTGAAAGGTTGCTTAGTAAGGTTTTTAAAAGTAATAGTATATATATATATATATATATATATCAGTATTTCAGTCTTTTCCATATGTAAGAATAGGCCCAAAGCATTAATTTACAAAAAAAAATGCTGATTTCTAAACAGCTTTACATTTTTTAATTATAACAAGCTGGATATCTAATTGTTAATTAGTCAATGAGTAATCAGAAATTCAAGTAGGTTGTTTAGTTTATTCTAAGGTTCAAAATCATACTATTTTTTATTGCTATTAATTTGATTCTAAAAAGGGAGTTGCAGTTGACTAGCAGACACGCTTTTCTTGATTTCAGATTTAAATACTAAGTCTTACTGATAAAGGAAAGAGCTGGAAACCAGTCTGGGGATAGGTATTAATAAATTACATTAGCATCTAATAAATATTGATTACAATGGGTAATACTAGAATACTACTAATAGATGAAATGGCAGTAGTAGAAATAGAATTAGGAGGAACATAAGAGTAATAGTAGTACTAATCGTAATAGTAGGAATAGAATTAGGAGAAAGAATAAAACTAAGGTAGCAATAAAAATAGCAATAGTAGTATTAGTAATAGAAGAAATAGCAATATAAATAGCAGCATCAGCAGTAATAGTAGTAGGGATAGGAGGAGGAGAGACTGACCTTTATACTGTAATAAAAAGTAAACAGTTGTGTTAATATTTAAATATTCACAAAAAGACAGTTAAATTAAGTAGAAAAAATAATAAAATCTTCTCCATCCAGAAGTTAACGAACCTGGTGAATTGCAAATTCTCTTTCACTGGATCAATACAGAAGAGGGAATTGCCTTGTAGTAGATTATTTACATTTGTTTTACCCTGCCTGTGCACTGAAATGTAAGATATATTGAAAAAAAATGTAAAAGTTGGGAGGAAACAAAACTAGTAGATAATTTTACAGAAGCAGCAATTACATAATTTTAATATCTAATCAAGAGATAGATTTTGAAAACAAAATAATTGCAACATCATTGTTTTTGATAAGATACAGCAGTTCTCCACTTGTCTGCCAAAGATTAAGCTATTTTGGGTCAAGTTAAAACGATGATTTCCTGATTACCCTGAGTGCTAGATTAACATTTCATTCTTTTTTTACTTAAGAGTCCAGTTATCATGATAGCCTCATGCCAGTAGTCATATCTCTGTATTAAATGTATTAATGAGGTTGTGTATTTGTGAAATCCCATCTCTATTCTTTAAATTCACAACAGAATATTTTTCACATACACGCAGGTCTCGTTTTATGCGGATTTATTTAATGCGATTTTGAAGTTATGTGATTCATGTTTCTAGATCAGAAGTCGAGCTTCAATAATGCACTATTACTTTAAATATTATAAATTTCACACACTCACATCATATTTAAAGTAATAGTGCATTATCGGAGTTCGACTTCCATCTAATAATTTCAATATTTTCAGCGCTTTATAATAGTATTGTAATAGATTTTATGCAATAAAGAAGTTCATAATTCACTTAAAATCAGAATTTCCCATTTTATATACACACATTAAATTTTACAAGACTATAATGTAAATCTGTTCAAACGTTATAGATGAAAAATACTATGTATGTTGTTGTGTTTGCATTTTAAATTACGTTCTATTTTTGCTTTTTATAAAAAGAGTACGTAATCAATTAATCATTTAGTGTCTGAAAGTTTATTTTTAAAAGATGAGTAACAGTGGTGGGCACAATTAAATTTGACAATTAAAATCTTATTTTTAATTGTAATTAACAATTTAAAAATTACGTAACATGATCTGAAATTAAAGTGATGTGAAACGATGAAATTTGATTTTTAAACGGAATTGAAAATTAAAAAATTAAAGACAAAAATAAGAATTTAATTTTTAATTGTTAGTTTTAATTAAATTTTGCCCAACAGTGGTGAGTCAGTGTCTTTTTATTATCATAAGTCTAAGTTTTTATTTTTATTTTAAACCTTTAGTTTACTTTAACAGTGAGAAAAAAACACCCAAGAAAGTGAATTTCTTTGGAAACAAAAATTTTAATTTTAAATTGCTTAGTGAAATGGGAAGGATTAACAGTGATTGGAAAACTTTTAAGTTGTATTTCCTCTTGACTTCATTTAAGGAGAAGCTACAGTGCCTCACATCACATCACATCATGACGAATCTGATGTCTCAAATATCGATAATGATTAAAATACTGTACATGTATGAAAAAAATGTAAATTACGCATAAAAATATATTGTTTTGAATAAAATTAAATACTGTAGTTAATAAAAAAAGTAAAAAAAGTTTGTCTTGTATCAATTTTTTTTAAATTTGAAATTTTTTATTAGTCATATTTTATTTTCTTATTTTTTTTTATGTGAATTTTAAAGTAATTTTATGTTGTTGCTTTGCTTTTATGTGATTTTTGGAAAATTCCAAATTTTGAAAATTACAGTATGTATCCCCCCATTTTTCAAGGTATGTTAAGTCTATTTTTGTGTATTTCTTTTGTGCACATTTTTGAGAACCTATCTACTGGATAAAATGAGACCCAGGTGTATATGATTATAGATAATTACAATGCCAATTATATCATAAATGAAAATGATACCCACACTATTCTATAAACAATTGGTGCGACATCTAGTGTAATATAATTTTAATCAATTACTTTTACAATAAGAACACTGCTCTCTTACAGCATATTCAAGATTAATTGGCTTTAGTGTCTTAGTAAATATATACTTTATATGGAATTTGAAAAGTTCTAAATGACTATTTATGAATCGCTCCCAGAATCTGGAAATTAAAATTTGCATTAGCATGCCTCCAAAGCAAGTTAAATTTGCCTTATTAATGAAGTTTGTTTAAACTTCTTTGCAGTATTAATCTCAAACTCAAAGGGCAAGTTGCAATCTTTAGTATCTATATAAAAACATAAAGACCATACATAAAAGTGGTACCACCTTTATTATTAAAGAAAGGTTGCTTTTATTACAGGTTGAATTTTTGATAACTTAAGAGTTTTCTTGAACTGGAATAACAAGAGCAATAAATGAAAAATCAAATAAGCTATTTAACATTCACTACTGTAGCTGTTATACTTCAAGAAAGCCTATTTTAAAAAATAGGATGAGTAGCAGTATCTTACAATACCAAAGAGGGTAGTTATGTTAGATACATGCATGTACACACTTTAAACAAACAGCACTCCACATCAATAAATGTTCCAGAAGAGTGAATGATCATTCATCGGTAAAGCTTACTACTAAACAATCTAACATTCACTGACAATATTAGAAATGGGATGTGATTTACTTAAAATCCAGATTTTTAAATCAGCATATTAATCATAAAGGTTCAAAGTATTAGTATTCAAGGGAATAGAAAGCATCTCATTTTAAGAAGCCGTGATAATGAACCACAGTAATTTATAGGACATTATACCTTTCAATCACTTAGTGTTGTTCATATATATATATATATATATATATATATATATATATATATATATATATATATATATATATATATATATATATATATAATTCAGATTGAAGGAGAAACATTCTTTCCCTCATGTACTACAGTACTTTATGTTAATAAATGTATCAGATTACTGCACATTAATTAAAGGACATGAACATTGGTTGACATTGCTATAAACAGACCTCAATCTCATTTTGAGAGTCAGATTTTCAAATCAGATTATTTGTGCCGATTCAAATTATATATATATCCCAAGGCAGAGAAAGCATTTCATTTCTAATAACCTGTGGAAATGAACCACATTAATATATATATATATATATATATATATATTTAAAAAAAAAAAAAAAAATAACATGTGTAAATAGATATGTTTGAAAGTTAGTTGGATCTTTTATAAGATCAGAATCTATTTCTAACCTTATCAATGAATGTTGGGTTATCTAATGGTAAGTTCTAAGACATGTGTTGCATGTCCTTTCTTTTTAATGCATTTGTTGATACAGAGTCTATCTATCCATAGACATAAATAGAAGAGTTTCTTCCACCTAATTTACATATACATCTAAAATTCTATGTTCTTTTATTAATTATATTTACAGTAAACGATCGATTTTCATTGTCACAGATGAGTAAAAATAAGATTTTTTCTCTACCTTGGCTTATGTAATTCAAATCTGCACAAATAATACACTCATTTAAAAATCGGTTGTTAAATAAGACCACACCCCCAATTCTAATGCTATCATAAGCGCTGCTTTATTTAAATTGCTTTAAAAATGGGGAGGATTATCTATTCTTTTGAACCATTTGTTAATGTAATGTATCACATGCATCTAAAATGCTGTTATTTAATAACTACTAAACCCATACATAGAAATACAATAAGAATAGCAGGTATTTTGTGGTTCACTCAAGTTATATTGAAAGAAAATTGTTATTTATTTTATGTGGTCTTTTCCTTCAAAAAAAAAAAAAAATATTTAGTTAGTTAAAATATATTTCAAATAAAAATTACAAAACAGTGTTCATATAGTCTCACTTGGACCTAATTGCATAAGAATGATGGTAGTGGAAAAGTGTCAAACATATAAACATTGGCATGGAGATTCAGGTGTTCTCTATCTCCTGATGAGTAAAGGTTGTTCCGTGAAATTCATGCATAGTGAAAGAAGATAGCCTGAGTTTTTTTTTTACTGTCAGATGGTTGCAATATGGTGGAGATGAAAGGCCCATTGGCAAAAAACCAAGAATAATGCAAAATATCTATGTAGTGCAATCTTGGTCCAACCCTACCTGAGAGAGGTGTTAAAAAAATGAATGAGTTCAATTATTCGGTTTGCGTGTTTGGCTTTTCATTACTGGAGTTACAATAGTGTGGGCTTATGGATATGAAGGTTAAAAGTTTAGATATCTTTAGGGGATATGATCTACAAAAATTGTTAATGCAACATATGTAGTGAGAGGGATTAAATCAGATATCCATTATTGTTGTGGATATTTTAGAAATGGTAGTGTTGAGATAAGATTCAGTTAAAGTGTTAAAAACATAGATACAAATCAGTCCTACTTTGTGAGAAATAAAAGTGCAACGAAGAAGTATCAAGATATGGACATTGATTGTAAATACTCAACTTTTTGATACAAGACGTCATTTAGGTCGCCTAATAAGTGCAATTAGGAGTAGTAAGAGGGGTAGTGAGCTTCTGAGGGTGAGAAAGATTTGTGGTATGGAGGAGTTGAATGATGGACGAGTAACTGATAAAACCATTAAAGTTCTGCAACATTATTTAACTCGTTTCAGATGTGGATGGGATAATGAATAGAAGCCATCTTTAGTATTCAATAATAAAATATATCAAGAATATCAATATGAAACATTGTGATTTTGAGTTTTATTACATTGGGTCATCTGGAAAGATTGTTTATATATTATTTATAAATGAAAGAAATGCATGATCGAAGTTACTTTATTATTAGGAAGATTATGATTATAATTGAGAAATATAAAATCAAAAAAGCTAATGAAGTTTTAATGCCATAATATGACTAGAGGACGAAGAGACACTAGTGTCAGAAGTTAACACTATATTATTCAAATTCCAAGTCGTTGCTATCAGTTTTATAAAATTACAGAGGCGATGGGTTGAGATGATAAATTTAAATATAAAAATAAAAAAGCTACAAAAATTATACATATAATTTTTAAACAAAATCTAAATGATTTTATAACTAAAATGAAAATTAGCAGTCAAACTGAATTTAAATATACAGTGAAAACTATAAATAAGTACATTAATTTTTATAATTGTCATTAAGAAAATTTCGAAAATGTTTCTCAAAACATTTCAAATTTAATTTTCATTTTTTAATTATTTTCATTCGGGTTTAGCTATAAGATTTGAATAGAAAAATACTTCTTTTAAGCAGCTAGTATTCTAATTAAAATTAAATCTTTAGTTAGTTTTTTCAATAAAGATAAATTTAATAAGGAAATTGGATTTTTTATTTGAGCAGATAAATTTGAATTATAAATATTTTATTAGTTTTGTTTAAATATGTTTTTATTATTTAAGCTATTTAAAGCAATATATTAGTAATGTCAGTTCTTTAATCTAATTTGAATATTATTTTTATAAGATATAAACAACTTCTTTTCCCATCATTTTACTTTAGGAAAAATAAGTTATATAAATGCTTTCAAGTGAACTGTTAAATTGCATATTTTATATTAATGGACCAAATTCTTAAAATTAAATATTCAATTTCGATTTTTTTATTATATCTTGCTGATTTTCGAATAATAGCAGACATGTACTTTGCCAAATATATCTACGTTTGTTTGCTTGTAATAAATTCTTTGCAATTAATCAACTCCAACAAACTTTTGCGATAAATCACATCGCTAAACAATTGCCTTTATACCCTGCTCTCCAGAACTATCCATTGTACCCTTTATAATTCACACCATTTTCTATCATTACCAACCCATTTCTTCAGATTTAATCAACTCTACTATTGTTGTGATCTCATGCATCATTTTCTTTGAACTTCACCCCCCCCCCCGTTTTCTTTAAGGTGTCATTTCCCATATAGTTGCCTTCTAGGTCTTTAGAACCTCTTGGAATCCAGTTCAAGACCAAATAGCTACATATACCTAATATTTCCACTCCTGAAACATGTATAACTGACCCATTTCAGTCTCTTAATCCTTTCAAGGTAACATTGTAATCCATACTTTATTGAATATGACGTAGTGCCTATTATAATCATCTTGTATCTTTGTGATTACTCAAGATGTTAATAGATCTGGATCTAGAGTAAGGAAACAATTACTTCTGTAAGCAACCCAAAGTTCAGTGATTTTCTTTTACACTGAAAGAGATTCTACAACTATTATTTTAGTTTTTGACATGTTGAAAAGCATTGCATAATTTGAAATTATTATGTTATTCTTTTATTACTTAGTGATTATATTTTTTAAATTTTATGTTTTACCTCCTTTTTATCTTTTTTTATTGAATCATAATATTCTTCGTTTTACGTTACAATTATTTCTTTAAA
>JAQFVV010014322.1:0-41092 GCA_028023455.1 Epiperipatus broadwayi
TATATATATTACCAAATCTGTAATTTTTGATTATCGCCATTTTACTGTGTATCTTTTTTTCACTTTCTGATGAAAACCAGTCCTCTGGTTGAAATATAATATTATTTATTGGATTTATAAGTCTTTTTTTGTTTATATATATATATATATATATATATACACAACTGCATTATGCTGGTCAAAAAATGATTAATGTAGTGAACCAACTTTGTGACTCATCAGAACCAGAGAAGTTTTCATGAACTACAATAATAGAAAGATGGAACCATTATTTCAGTCCTCAACTGCTAAAGTATGTGGTTTGTCTCCACTTCCACAGTAGACAACAAATTCGTAGTGAGAAACTGAGAGAATATGATTAAGCCTTAAGGAAACTTGCAAAAAAAATTTTCTATAGCAATTTCTTAAAAAATCAATATTAGAATAATTGTTATGTGGAATGTATGATGATTAGCTGAGACAAAAATTGTTAGTAAAGAGTAGCTTAACATATAAAATGGCCATAAAAATGGTACTAACTTATGATCAAGTCAAAGAATAAGTATGGAAGTTTCAACATGCTAATACATCAGATATTATTAGAACATAAATAAAATGGAGAATTTAATCAAATTATTTGTTTTGTTATGGAAAATAAGTCCATGTAGGTAAATAATATAATGAAAAACAAAGAATTGTAGAAACAGTGGAAAGAAAGGAAGAACATGTTTAAAAAATATGCTGACAAAGCAAGAATAGATTACAAAGTAGTAATCAGATTACAGTGAAGAAAAAACCAGCTCAACATATTAAACAATGAAAATTAAAGACAAAGAACAAATTACATTACCTGTCTCAATTATCAATAAATGAATAGTTATGGAAATTGATAGCAGTGCTGTTGTCACTATTATTAATTATAAAGATGGGGAAAATAACAAAATGACCACTTTGAAAATGTAAGATGCAAGTGGAAATTGGATTAAAAATTATAGGGAGCACTAAAGTAGCAGTAAAAATAAAAAATAGAATGAAATTTTTACAGATCTACAAGATAAAAAGCAGTATAAACCTCACCAAGAGTGATTTTGACTCCTTGGGAATCAAAATCCATGTGGTAAAGCAAATTACAGTGAAACAGAAATTAAAAAGGAAATTTCCAAATCTGTGTTCAAGTTAAATAAAAACCATTTAAAATCCCTCTAGTAGAAATTGTATTGAATGATGGTATATTTTCATGCACATGTAAAAATGAAAAGTTATTTGCTCAACATACAAACATTGAAGATGAGTTAATCAAACTAGTTAGAAAGAGTAAGTTCACTCCTGTGGAAATTTCTGAATGGGCAATTTCTATTGCAGTTGTGACTAGACTATCATATACATATTTGCAATATCATCACATAGTAAATAAAAATCAGCAAAAACATCAATATCCAGTTCCCAAATGTTTATAAAATATTGGCTAAATTGGAGCAGGCTGATTATTAAACAAAAAATGACTTGTGAGCTATTTTCCATCAGATGTCAGTCTCCTCAACAACTGCATAAAGAATAATTTAATTGCAGCATACTGCTGTTTGGAGTCACTTTAGCCATAAATATATTTCAAACAAAGAAGGACATGCTTTTCCAATAGGTGGACAGAGTGATGATATATATATAGATGATATTTTGGTTGCTGCAAATTATGAAGAGAACCTATGAAAAAAGTTATCACAAGCCTGCAAGAAGCTCAAAAGTATTGGTGTAAGTATAAATGTAGACAAATGTATATAGATACATAGAGTGTTAAAATTTTTGGGACATATATTATATGATACAGTAAGAAACCTGATCCTAAAAAAGTTAAAAATATGCAGAATGCCACCAGAGTGAAAAGCAGCAAAGAATTACAGGGTTTTCCTGGTCTTGTAAACATTTTTGAAGTTTTTTTTTAAAAGGGAAGGTATATTTACCTCATCTCTTGTATAATTTGTTAAAAAAGAGCAGAAATAGATTTGGGAAGTAAAGAATGAAAATGTATTTAAGCAAATAAAAAGTTCGTTGTCATCAGAAAGTTTATAAGTTCATATGACAATAATATGGACATAATTCTAACTTGTGATGCATCAGAAAATGGAGTGGGTGTTGTTTAAAACCATGTCAAGACCAATGGAGAAAGTCCTATTGCTTACATCTCTCAGACATTATCCTGTGTTGAAACAAAATTATAGCCAATTAGACAAAAGAAGCATTAGTTATAGTTTTTATTATAAAAACATTCCACCGGTATTTGTATGGCTAATTTTTTAAATAATTACAGATCACAAGCCTTTACTAGAAATTTTTGTAAAAAAACAAAACAGCTATTTGTCATCTATTTTTGTAAAAAAACTAACCCAGCTACTCGTAATCTAAGTTCCAGGCTGCTACACTAGGTAAATCTGTTAAATGAATATGATTTTGAATTGAAATATCAGAAAGGTAGTGTTATGTGACATGCAGATAGATAGCCTCTCATAGATTTCCAATTAAAATGAACTTATAAAAACAGATATTGGAATAAATTATATGGCAAAATAAATTCAGAAATAATACCTAGCAGGACTATATTGCTAAATGGACAATAAAAGACTGAGGATTTCAACAGCTTGTGAATTGGATAAGAAAAGGTAAGCCAAAATTGTCAACTTGATATTTTGCATAAAGCCTTTTGGGCAGAGGAAGAAATTTCTCTGTTTGCAAAAGCTGTACTGTGAAAGAAGATAAAGTTGTTATATCTATTTCAGGCCATGAAAAATATTAGAACTACTATATCTAGATTATCCAGAGATAGATTAAGTAAAAAGTTTGGCCCAATGATATATATGTTGGCCAGTTATAAATAGGACAAATTGAAAATCCATTTTACAATGTATGCCAAATAACATACCCATGTCTCCTAAGAAATTTATTGTATAGCCAAATGTAATGAAGTCTTGGAACAGAGTGCATAGGGATCATGCAGAATCATTTATGGATTATTTCTTTGTGATACTCACCAACATATACAAAATTGTAAAGACTACAAATTCTGAAGAAACTATCTCTAAACTATTGGAAATGTTTGTATATCCTGATTATCCAGATACTGTAGTAACAGATAATGGTATCGGTTTGTGTTTTTGAGATTTAAAAAGTTTCTATAAAAGTGTGCTATACATGATATTTTAATACCTGCATATCACTCAGAATCAAGAGAGAGAACATTGATGGTCATGCAGCAATTGAAATTGACACTGGGAAAGATCATCAATTTAAAAATGCAAGAGACAAATATAAAATAGCATTTTTTTCAACATTATGCACGATCAACAATAACTGGTAAATCTCCACCTAAATTGATGTGTGGCCAAATATTAATAAATAGAATATCCACATAAATTCCAGGGGAACAATAAGGTACAGTGAAAGAGAATGCTTCAAATTCTGTTGAAAGTAACAATATTTGGATAAGAAATTAGTTTAAAAAGTATTGGATGAAAGGTGAAGTAGTTAAACATCTATGTAGGAGATAGAAGTGCATCTAGAAAATGGTATTGTTTTATGAGAGCACATCATGTCATGATTTGTATTGAATCCACAAAGAAATGAGACATTATCAAATAACCCAAATGAAAATAACGAACCAGATAAATTATTGGCAAATGACTGATGCAATAGTGGAATAAAACAATAGTGAAAATACCATTATTTTAAGGAGATCAGAGAGAGTTAAAAAAACTCGTACCTGAAAGATTATGTTATTTCAGAAAGCAGTCATTTCTAAAATGGGAGTAATTGATATATATATATATATATATATATATATATATATATATATATAATATATATAAAATACAGTAAAATGTACATAAATTATATTATTTTTAGAAGTACTTTCAACTATACATTATGATAAAGACTACAAAATGTATAGTCGAAAGTACTTCTAAAAATAATATAATTTATGTAAATTTTACTGTATTTTGATATACATATTGATTTGTATATTACATATATTGTGGAATGAATACAGATATCAAACTTAACTTATTATATATATATATATATATATATATATATATATATATATATATATATATATATATATATATATATATATATATATATATATATATTGTGACCTTTTATTTAGGTCTCTGTATTAAATAATCCAAAATTTTAAATCATAAATAATATATCTGGCATGAAAATCTTAATAAGTGGCTTTAAATAAAGACTGTTCTGGATGCACTAGGAAATCTGCTTGAGTGGAGAAAAGGTTTTAAACCCAGTGTAGGCTTTTACTAGGGATAAAATAATAATTTTATAAGTATTATTATTAATTGGGAGATAAATATTGCTATTTTTATTAATAATGAATAGAATTGAAATTTATATTTTTTTTTTTTTTGGGGGGTGGGGGGGGGGGGGGGGGGGGGGGGGGGGGGGGGGGGGGGGGGGGGGGGGGGGGGGGGGGGGGGGGGGGGGGGGGGGGGGGGGGGGGGGGGGGGGGGGGGGGGGGGGGGGGGGGGGGGGGGGGGGGGGGGGGGGGGGGGGGGGGGGGGGGGGGGGGGGGGGGGGGGGGGGGGGGGGGGGGGGAGATGAGATAAAAGAAAGAAAAAAAAAAAAAAAATAAAAAAGTAAAATAAATGGTTATAGTCAACTCCTTAAGCATATTTTTTTTGTAGTGAATCCAAAATGGTCTGAATGTTATGAGTAGTTATTGAAAATGAAAACCAGGTGGAGTAATATTAATGATATTCACACTAAGGTTATTGGTCCATTTGTCACCACAATGCATTGTAATAAAAGCTATATATTATAAAAAATTAGAATCAACAGACTTCAACTCTAATCTTATAAAATAAGGGAGGAAAAAGCTGAAAAAATCAAGAAAAATTTGGAATCTAATTGAATGGGATTATAGTATATTGTTATCTAAAAGTGATTGAATAGAAATCTTAAAGCCTTGCTATCATTTTTAACACCGTTTTTCTGGTCGATTGGATAAGTTACCTGAAGAGTCATACTGGAAAAGGAAATGGAAACCCTGTGGATCATAACTTACTTCTATAAATATTACTTCAAATCCAGAACAATTCAAGAAAAAGTAAGCTTTACTTTTATTTCATTTATAATTTTAAATTTCTCATCTCTAAAAATGACCACAAATTATTTACAGTTAAAAGAAAGAGTTGATAATGTTTGTATTTCACGCCACTCTTAAGTACAAAGCAGAAAATACATTTGTTTGCAAATTGTAATTTCAAGAAAATAATTCAAAATGGTTTTGAAGAAAGGTTTCAGAAAATATTATAAACAAACTCCAAAAGTCATTTTTATATCATATAATTTTAATAAAGTTAAAAGATAGTTGCATAATTTAGTCTCGATTCTTTCTTAAGAACTAAAACTCATCTGCTAATTTTTCTTTAGTGCCAATTCGTATAATGGTAGAAATGGAAAACTACAGAATTAATTTAAATACTAAAGGATAATCCGTATTTATAATTGAAGAACCACTTTTTAATATCATTAATCACATAATACTTTGCTAATAAAATTGGAATAAAAATAAATATTTACTTTTAAAAGTTATTAGGAATATGTTGGCGTAATAATATTTTTAAAATGTTATTTTAAAAAAATACTCAGATTATTTAAAGATTGTTACAAAAAATTACCGCAGAGGGAAGAACAAAAAAATCAATCAATAATTTTAAAAAGTTGACGTGTTATTTGTAATGAAACTCTAAGAGTAATTTTTTAAAAAAAAATTCCCCTGGATTAAAAAGTGAATAAACCCCCCTAAATGTGTTTAATTATGTTACCCTATTCTTGCCTCCCTGGAAATGTATTTGAATATTGTCTCACTATATTCCAAATTCAAGAGTAAGAGAATCAAAATATATATATACGCATTATTTTTATGAACGTTTAGAATCATTATATTAGTTCTTGATCATTTTAGCTCCAAGAAAGAGGGAAAGATAAACTTTACTAATAGGATAAACTCTAATGGGAGAAAAATGTTCGTTTATTATTATTTATTATTATTGCTATGTTAGTTTATAAGTACTTACATCATGGTCTCATTTGGAATGTATTTACTTGGTATAAAATTTTTATATATTGTGTTAAAGAGAAAGATGTTACATACATTTATCTATTACATATATTTATTGTATTTCCCAATTTAGGGGAAACATAATATTAAATGTCATTTATCTGGGGAGAGGGGGAAGATATATTTACCCCTTTCGTACTTTTAAAATAGTCGTTAATATTTTTATTAAAAAAAAAAAACAAATAGACTTAAATTTTGTCAAAGATATACTAGAATGACTTAATTGCTTTCTTACATGAAAGAATTAATATAAGTTTTTTTTTTTTTTTGTTTCATTTTATTAAGTTTGTCTATAAACATGTCCACTTTAAATACGAAATGTTGATTTTTTATTTTTTTATCAAGCAGTGATTCACCAATGGATAGGTTAATTATTAAAATAATAGCATTGTGGACATAGGCAATGTTTTAGTGACATGTGTGTATTTGACTTTTGATGTCTGTTCCTACCTTAATACACTAAACGTATTCATCTCAAATTTTAGTCCAATTATTAATTGCGCAACATATGGCGATAATTGCCCTTATCTTATTTTGATAAAAGAAATGGCTTTGGTATAATGCACTACTTTATAACTTTTGAATTCTAGATTTAAAATTGGGACATACCCTAAAGTCCCAAATACACTGTTGTTTTTGTAAATTAAGTAAGGTGTTCTGCTTAAAGAAGATTCATTATCTTTGTCTCTTTTAAGTGATAGGCTAAATAAGTAATAAGTGATACTTTGAATATCATTGTAGAAAGAGGTCGTATCGACTAAGAATATGGTCCAATGGGATACCATTATATTTTTCCATCCCACTGAGTTTACAATTTAATATGTATTGAGTTTTATTTCATACAGTGTCTCGGACTAAAATTTGTAAATATTGTAAAATAAATCTTGTTGTGTTAGAGAATCTCCTATTAGTTGTCTGTAGTCTTATTGCTAATCACCATACACACTATTATTGTTATTGCTATCCATATATCAGCATATTATATTATATGGAAATCATCATCCATCAATAGTACATTTAACTATTGGTTAATATAATAAAAAAATAATTTTGTTAAGTCCTATCACTTAAGAGTACATCCAATGCATCATCACTCCCATAATTAAATATTATTAACCTGGAGTACCTATTGCTTTAAGTGATATACTAAAAAAGATAAACACTTGGTCTTAGTTTAATCAGTTTATTTGAACCCACAAAGATCTATCATTCACTGATCTTGATCGACATGGTTGAAAATTATTTGAGAAAAGGAATTTGGTAAGTTATGTTGTTTTCCTAATTATTAAAAGTTATTTCTATTCCAAAATTTTAAAGTTTATATTAGTTATCCAAGTTTCTTTAGAACTGCTAAATATAGTTGTTAATTTGAATTTATATTAAGAGCTGTAATGTGCATTATATTTTCAAGTAGTGGCAAAATCCCTCTACTGACCTAAATATATGTTGTATAACAATTTTAAAATGCTAGAACCCTGAGAAGAATTAGATTTGTTGAAGTTTCAAAGATAGAATTTTAAAATTTGTAATGAATTCTAAATAGCTAGTTATTCATCATAGTTAGACTTAAAGGTAGATTACTTTCACTATTTTTTTGAAAGTCAACAAACTTTAAGGTGTAAATAAGTTTTTTATCATAAAATGCATAACTTGTGTTCCGACTTTATAGGGAGTAAATCCTCTGGTTGTGTCAAGCTTGAAAACTCTATTTTTATTTAGTTTAGTTTCTTACCTATTTACTACAATATTAGTTTATAGTTCCAAGATTTCAGTCTCCATCATCAACATTGTTCCCTTTCTTTTATTATTCATTCTCATTTGACATTAATTCATTATCATAATTGATTAATCATTCATTAATTTTATTCTTTTATCATCTTAAATATTCATTAACTCTTATTCTATCATTACATTAATCATTCATTATTCTCATACACCTTCATTTGTTTTCTCTTCATTCTTAGACTCATTTCATTTTACTAGTTAATTATTGGTTATTTATTGGTTTGATGGATATTAAATTTATTTCATCATATTTGGTTTGTTTGTTTGTTACGTGGATTTTAAAGCTGGTTTGACCAGAAGTTATCATCTTTATTAATCACCTTGTGATCTCCTGCGGATCTATAGTTTCATGCTACTTTTATGCAATAAAGGAATCATTTCATTAGTTTAACAATTTTGTTTTTCATGCTTATTTCATGATTATTCGGGTGGCGAAGGTTACAAAAGGCGGATCTGGTGCCATACATCGTATTTTGGGAAAAAAAAAAATTATTTTAAAGTTTTCGATTGTTTATATATTGTACTACTAACGGAGAAGATAAATGAAAGCCAGAAGAATTAGGAAAGTTCGCATTTTAATTAAATATTGGGGAGTTGGTCTGTCGCTGTTGAAGATTTAACATACATAGAAGAGCGCAGTTTGGTCAGAGAATTTTCCTAGCGTAATTTTTGCCATCATAACCTGGTAACAAATTACAGGCTACAGAAGTTTTGACTATTAGTTTAATTGAGCTGTTCGCAGATATTTGGCATATTTGATTAGATAAATGTACATTTGTATTAATATGTCATTTGAGTAATTCTATTATATACTTTCTTATGGGTGCGGGATTATTTGTTAAAATATTTGTTGTTAATTAATATCAATACAAAGCGCAATGTATATAAAATAAAAATCACAATGATAACATTTTTATAAAGCCTTGATTGAACTTAATCAAAGTGTTAGTATGTGATTTTTTTTCGTGAACCACTATAATAAATAGCTTTCATATTAATTTATTCTCATTCATGATAGGTGATAGCACGTGCGATATAGTTAAAAATATTGCTTCTTTATAAATATGCACAAGTATTATAAGACTATACTTCTCTCCAATTATAAACAATATTCTTCTGCTTTTATTGATATATCAGAATTTATCTTTATGTTTGAAGTAACACTATTTTAACAATATAAAATTGTATATGTGAAAGTAGATGCACGGGCAAATACCTAAATATATAAAGTTATTCAGAATAGATAGAAAAGTACATTAATCTATCTAGACAAGAATAAACACTATAGCGAAAATAAAGAATAAAATTAACTTAATAATATATACATTTGATGTCATTAGCTTCTTCATAATTATGGTTGATAATGATTTTTATACATCAAAGCAATATTTAATTTGTTTAAGTTAATTTTATTCTTTAATCTCTGTTATAGTATTTTATATTAGGTACAATCTATAACATTATTTTGCTTATGCCTTCTATAAAATTATATATATTTATATATATATATATATATATATGATTTTAATTATAAAAGACTTGAAGTCAGACTTTCAAAATCACCATAGCTATCCAATTCTTCTTTATAGAACTGATACACATGACCACATACATGTAAAATAAGATTAATAATCTCCCATATATGTATTTTGTGCTGAACTAGTACTCATTTATTGGTCCAGATTACCATCTCCAACACATATATTCCATCACTGCTGAGTTTATATTAAGATAGCAAATCTTCAAACTTTAATGGAGAAGCTTTAATCATCTCCGCTCTCCAACTCTTCGCCATCCATATCATTAAAAAACTGGAATGAAATGTCCAAAGCCCTTGATGATGCCAATATTATTGTCATATCCATGTTGACCTTAAATCAAACTGATTTCTAACACATAGGACCTTAATATATTTATTTAATTATACAAAAGAATTGATGGGCATAATACAGGCAGAATATATAATATTTAAATACATGTATATTGTCTATATTAAACTTAATGTAATTATAAGGACTTGAATTAAGACTTTCAAACTCCTCACAGCTATCCAATCCATCTCATACAACTGATCCACATGTCAACATCCATGTGAAAAAGATGCATTATCTCCAATACATGTATTTTGTACTGAACCTGCACTCATCAGTTTGTTCAGATTACCACCTCCAATGCAAATGTGCAATCATTGCTCAGTTTATATTAAGATAGAAAATCTTCAAACTTTAATGGACAAGCTTCAATTCTCTTCATTTTTAACTCTTCATCCATTCATATCACTGAAAATTTAAGTGCAAAATTCTCAAAGCTCTTGGTGATGCCAATATTATTGTCATACCCATGTTAACCATAAGTGAACATCAGAGGCTTTGAGCATTTTATCCTCAGATTTTCAATAATATGGATGAATGAGGAGTTGGGGAGTGGAGATGATTGAAACTTGACCATTAAACTTGGAAGTTTTGTTATCTTAATAAAAACTGAGCAGTGATTGTATGTATGTGTTGGAGATGATGATCTGGACCAACTGATGAATGTATTTCACATAAAATATGTATATTGGAGATCATTTATCTTTTTCACATGTACACATGTATATGGTTATGTGTATCAGTTGTATAAGAAGAATTGGATAGGTGTAGGGTGCTAGAAAGTCTGAGTTTAAAGTACCTTATAATTACATTAAGTTTAGTATAGACAATATATATGTACTTAAACATTACATATCCAACCTGCACTCCGACCATCCCTCTTCTGTATAATTTAATGAACATATTAAAGTTGTATGTGTGAGAGTCAGATTGACTTAAAAGTCAGCATTGGCAGGACAATAATATTGGCATCACCAAGGGCTTTAAGCATTTCGTCCTTAGATTTTCAATGGTATGGATGGCTGACAGTTGGAGAGGAGAGAGGATTGAAACTTGACCATTAAAGTTTGAAGATTTGCTATCTTAATATAAACTGAGCACTGATTGTATATATGTGATGAAAATAGTGATATGGACCAAATGATGAGTGCTGGTTGACACAAAATATGTATATTGAGTAGCATTCATCTTTTTCCCATGTAAACATGTATGTGATAATGTATATCAGTTGTATAAAGATGAATTGGATAGCTGTGAAGAGTTTGAATAATCTGAGTTCAAGTCTTTTATAATTATATTAAGTTTAGTATAGACGATATACATGTATTTAAATAATTAGTTTTATATACAACAGTATTTGATGAATAATAGGATAATCTCTTGCAGGATATACCTTGATGTTAATCAGATCTTCAATCGTTAGATTCTTGGAAAACCGATTGATATGACATCAAATATAGCATCTAAACTTTTATTTAAAGCTAAAACTTTATATTAGCTGTGTCTTTTGTTTTTATATTAATCAAGTCAAATATTAATTGAAATAAAATTCTAGTATTTTAACAAGATTATAAATAATTTTGTGGCTTTTTAAATATGTAAAACACTGATATATATATATATATATTGTGCCCTTTTCTATAGGTCAATGATGGTTATAAGTGGTCAATTACTAAAAAATTTTAAAATTAATATTATATAGTATTTAATATTATAAATTATAAATAAGCAATAAAAGGTTAATGTAATATATTTAATAATAAGTATTGTGAGGGTGGAGATTGCATCTAGTTCTATATTTTTCTAAATTATTTTTTTTCAAAATTTTATATAATCATTTTAAATGATATAAGTAGCAAATTTATTAATACAGATAAAACTAGACTAAACACCGGAAATGTCTACATGACTGTCTGGAATATTTTATGTATAAGCACCAGTTTAAATTAATACAAATAATTAAAATATTTAAATAGTATATTATAGAACTGGATGGAATTGTCACACATTATAATAAAAAAATAAGTATTATACATCTTTATTAATTATTGTTTCAAAATTATTTAGAAGTAATTAAATTGTGATAGATAATAATTAATTTAAAAATAATAATAGGTTAATATTTAGGTCTATTATGTCACAATTTTAAAACTTTAGAAATTGTCTATAAACCCAAGTAGGGATTGACCAATAAAAAAGATAGATCTTGGCAGACAACAAAAATTGCGCCAATTAATTGTATAAACTGGGAGAACAAAAATGTGTTGACTCCAGAGCAGAGGTAAAATTTTAAGCTCTTTAAAATTTCTTTCTTTCTTCAATTTATTAGTCAATTTTATTATAACTTTAATAAATATCTTTGAAAGAAACTAACTGACAATTTAAAATCTTCCGAAGAGAATCTAAGAATAAAATTTTAAAAAAAGTTCTCATAATAATGTTTCACTAACTCCACAGTAACCTGCCAGTGGATTCTATTAAAATATAATCTGAATTTTCAATAAAAAATGGATAGATTCTTAAAACCAAGTTATAAATTTTATAATATTCAAAAAATGTTAATGTCGTTCGTTGATATAGTTTGTATAGCATATTACTATGAAAACTGCTTTCGTGCGTATAAAATTAATGAAAGGACATTGTGCACAAAGTTAATGAATATAATGGAAAATAAAAATAAATATTATTCGTATAAGAATAAATGGACAAAAAGAATTTTTATGAATTGCTTTCTTTAAGATGACCTGAGCAAATACTCTAGAAATAGTTAAAGATTGAAAATGTTGTGTATAAAATAATAATGAATGAAAGTGAAATTTACCAAGGAAAATACTTGCCTAAAGAAGAAAAATATTTTACCGAGAAATAATTATAAAATATTGGATCCATGGAAAAATGCAATTGGTACCGTAATGATTAAATAATTGTAGTTCTGCTAGAAATAAAGATGCATCAACGCGCCGAGGTAATATTCGCCCGAACATTAAAAACTTCGTGGGATAACTAAATAAATGTTTTTTTCTTAATAATTTTGAATTAAACATTGAAACTAAAGATCATCTAAACAGTTTACTAAATGAACTAATTTATTTAAAACTTTAATAATCAGAAAGGAGAACATTCGGACAAAAGAAGAAATAATAAATATTAAGGGACTAACCAAGATTTACTGCCAGAAAATATGTGATTATGGTTTAAATTATTTTCTTTATTAATCTAAGTTAAACATTAAGTTTTAGATAGCGATAGGAAAACAAATACATTAATTCGCAATATAACATTATATAAAATAATATGTTTTTTGATTTTGAATGTTCAAATAAAATTGTATGTGTGTGGAAATTTTGTATATTTGCGATGCTCGAGGAGAAAGAAACCTACTACAAACTCTAATAGGAAGGTAAAGATTATTTTGGTACATTTTATGGTTATTAATGATATAATGTATGTTTTATTTATTTAGATCAGCTGTGAATCGAATGAATGTAATGCAAAGTTTTATTGTTATAATTATTGTAAAACGCATTTTGAAAAAACAACACTCTAAATATTTTGAGATGTAATTAGATTTTTAAAAATATGCATACAATACTCATTTTATGTGTTATTAATATAGTTCAATATAACCGATGGTTATGTCGTATTTTCTGTTAAATTTTCCGATTAGGATATTTAAGTGTTATTTAATAAAACGTAGATGTCGAACCTACAGTGTAATAAAGCAAGACAAATTGTTCTTATGGAATAGGGAAATGTTTTATAGTAGTGAATTTTGTTTATTGTTTTAAAAGGTAGTTAGTTTTATCGATGTTGGATACAGTAAAAATCTTGAGAGATAGTTTGGGTAGTGACTTGGTAGTACGTGGAGATTCGGAAACCAAGAGGATGTATTAAAAAACTAGGATGCTACAGGGAATGAAATAATAAGTAGTTTTAGATGGTAATCAGCGTAGTTAACAAAGCCCTACGACTGTTACACATGTTGTCATGGACAGTGGTATTTTTATATTTCTTGTGAATCTTATTAGATGTTTGGTAAAGCTGAGTAAATAGCTGCCACATCATGCTTATCATCAGGGTTATCAGACAATGAATGTCGGCCCTATTCACACTGTTCCATACATTTTGAAGTATATATTTTGATAAGTTATCTATCTATCTTCCCAATATCCTATACATCGTTAGCTATCTTTATCTGTATTTCTTGCAACTACATCGTTATATGATAAGTATATTGAAAAGAAACAATAGATATTTTAGAATGTATGTCATGCTGTTATTTGAAATAAGAATAGTTAAGTATTAACAAAGAGTAGATTATGATTATTGAAAGAAAGATGCAGATATCCTAAAAAAAAGGAAGGAGTCAGAGAATTATGTTAATTTTTAAGAAATGAACTATAATTTTATAAAATATGTCCAAATAGAAATATATAAAATATTAAAGATGATTTAACGTTTTTCTTATTGTTGATTATATTTAAAAATATAAGTATTGCATATTTAAAGAATGTAATAACATTCGATAATTGTAATATACGTGAAACTAAAACAGGAGATAATTAAACTCGTGTTATGGCATTATACATGAATATAGCTTATGGAATAAATGTATTAGAGTTTACGAGCATTAGAGAACAAACGTTATAGGTAATCATAATATTTGAACAATATGCAGAGTGACTTATATAGAGTTACAAGAAAATGTAATTTTTTTTTAAGAGGAAAAACATATTGATTGTAAATTTATAATGTTATCAATGATGTTTATCCACATATATAATTTATAATACAGTAACTTTAATATTAAAAGGTAAAGAATAGTATTACCCATAAAATAGTTAAAATAAGTAATATAATAAACCTAATGAGAAATAAATAAATAACTTATAAAAGGTATAATAATTTAAATTAACTATAAAAGAAATCTAAAAAATGTATAATTCAACTATTGTAGTGTTAAAAGAAAAGAGGATATCCCTTGTAAATAAATGTAAATAGATTTGTTTGTTTTATCTTAATTTTGATTGTTGTTAATAAAATTCTAAAATTTGTTTATTAAAACTTGTGTCTGAGTTTTGTTTTCTCTACATCATTGCATGAATTCACAGGATGTGTTTACCATCATTAAACTAAGTATATAATTGTTTTGCACAAAATATAAATAGAGAAGTATATTTAATCTTAAATATTTATTGATGTTTTTGTAATTGAATAATTATAAAATTGCATTGCGTTATTGGTCATAAATTCATTGTCATAATAATTTGCTAAATTGTATGCTATTAGTTGCCACTTGCTTCAATTATCAGATTATCTAAACACTGCCACTTACTAATTTATTTTATTACTTAAAGAAAAAAAAAAGGAGGATATTAGATTACGGTTATAAATTTGCGATAAAAGAAAAGCTGTACTAGTTAGATTAAACAATGAAGATTGTGATTATTATTATTATTGTTTTTATTATTAATCTAATTTCAGAGTAGTAAATTATGACACAAAATCCCTTATCATATTTTGCTACCTTATTTTAATTTAACCTTGAATAAATTTAAGAACCTGAGATTATTTCATTTGAGCTAGATAATTACTATTATTGTTATTATAGATAAAAGATTAATACTTTAATTGTTAAATGAGTCTTAGTGATTAGAAGTTGCAGAAGTCATAAGAATACTATGTAGTTATTATATGTAATAGTAGTATAAGGGGGGGATAGTGTTCTTATGCCATTGAGGTGGTATCCTATGGGATATTATCTCAATGCAATCTACTTTGTCACCCTTATTTCCACTTCTAGTCTCATGAATTATAGAATAGTTATTTGAGTTAGTCTAAAACAGAACCTAAGTTAATTTTAAGAAACCTGAGCTAGTAAAGCATTTAATTGAATATCTCATTAATTATTAGAGCTAGAACCCGGTGAGGTGATTTTCACTATGTTATATTATTTATTTGGGGGAAGTGGAATACACATATACACGTAGGGTGAGAGGGTAGATTGTGGCGTAACGTGGTGGGCTCGAGGTGTATGTGGTTACACAACATAGGTAAAGGGCAGATTGTGGCGGCCCCTAAAAGTCGGGCCGCGATACGTTAGAAAGGTCATAATATATATATATATATGAAAAGAAAGTTACTGTTAACACTAACTGAAATAATTATAGAAAATATACAAACCATTATACAATTACAAATATCCAGTAACGCTCTCTGTTTAATTGTATAATGGTTTGTATATTATATATATATATATACCTATTGACAGAACAGTCAAGTCTTTAAAATATTACTAAGATAATTCAGAATCTGGAACTTGAAAGAATCAATATTTACATGAATTTTCAAATAATTCCCACCTGTTTTTATTTGCAAGCTCTTTTAAGAGATTCTTTGGGCATCTGGGTTGTTAATTGTCTTAATAAAATTTTCAGACTTAATTGTTCAATAAATAAAGATATATTATGGTTGTCTGAAAGCAGAGTCCTATTTTTTTAAAGTGATATTTAATTTTGAAAAAATATGCTCAGTGTGAGAGTTTGGAAATATAAAATTATGGTGAAGTAATTTATATGCAATGAGATAAATATGTGTATAATATATTTAATTCACGAGATTGAAGATAAGATTACTTTTAATAGCGTTTGTGATATAAAAAAGATATAAAAAAATTAAAAGGATTTAGTAAATATTAATTTATTAGAAAGAAAATATCTAATTGAAGTAGATTGTGTATTTTCATAGTTAATTATGTTTAAAAAATAATATAATCGAACTATATTTAAATTATAAAATATGTGTATGCCACACATATGAATCAAATAATTGACAAATGTTGACTGAAATAACTTAATATAAAATTTTGAACTGCAATATTAACGATATTTCAAGAGGAGTAAGACATAAGAGAGGGCATTTTAATGTGATTTATGGAAAATTGTACACTATTGAAAATATAAAATTGCAAATTTAACAATACTAATTAACACCATATTTTAAATTTGTTTAATCCACCTTAGTTAAAATTTAAAAAAATAAATGAGTTATTAACTCTTATTACAAACAACCAATTTTTCCTGCTACAATGAGTAATTGTTGGTCTTTTTATTTTATTTTTAATAAATAACACCTAGTTCATTATTAAAGCTTTACCTTTAAAGAAATTGTTAAAAATCATCATTATCAACCATTATCAATCCACTGCAGGATGAAGGTCTCTCCAAGTTTAATCCATCTTCTTCGATCTTTAGCTTCTCTTCTCCACATCACCCCTGCACACTTTCTTATTTCATCCATCCATCTCACATGTGGTCTCTTTCTGAGTCTTTTACAATCTCTTGGAATCCAGTTTAAAATTTCAATTGTCCATCTATTATCATCTCTTCTAGCAATATGTCCAGCCCAACTCCACTTCAATCTTTTAATTTTTTCAATGAGGTCAGTAACATCTGTTTGTTCTCTTAACCATACATTGCATTTTCGATCTCTTCTTGTTACTCCCAACATACATCTCTCCATACTTTTTTGAGTGGTCTGAAGTCTCTGTATTGCTCTTCTAATGAGTGTCCAAGTCTCAGATCCATAAGTAAGAACTGGTAAAACACATTTGTTAAAAACCTTCCTTTTCAAACACATAGGCATATTTCCTTTTAGTATCAAGTTATTTCTACCAAAAGCACTCCAACCAAGTTTAATTCTATGATTAATTTCCTCCATTATGTTTCCATCTGTATTAATAATCTGACCAAGATATTTGTAACTGTTAACTTCTTCTAATTCATCATAATCAATCTTTATTTTCATATTTTGAGCAAATCGATTAAACATTACTTTAGTCTTTTCAACATTTATCTTTAGTCCTACTTTCCTACTTTCATCTGATAACTCCTGCAACATTTCCTGCAGCTCTGAAGCATTATTTGCAAAAACAACTACATCATCTGCAAAATCTAAATGACTTAAATAATCTCCATTTACTTTCACTCCTTTAGTTTCCCATTTTAATCCACAAAATACTTCTTGCAGCACTGCTGTAAAAAGTTTTGGAGATATGGAGTCACCTTATCTTACACCTTTTTCAATGTTGACTTTCCCAGTATCATTATGTAATCTAATTGTTGCTGTTGCATTTTTATAAATATTCTTTAAAATATGACAATATCCTGGATCTATACCTTGATGATCCAATGCTTTAATCACTGAATAAATGTTTATAGAATCAAATGCTTTTTCATAATCTACAAATCCAAAACATGATGACAACTCATATTCATTTGTCCTTTCTATAACTTCTCTCAATACCTGAATATGATCTACTGTACTAAAACCACTTTTAAATCCAGCTTGTTCTCTTGGTTGGTGGAAATCTAGTGTTCTCTGTAGATGAGTTGTAATTATCTTGGTAAAAAATTTATATAAAACTGATAAAAGGCTGATAGGTCTGTAATTTCTAATATCTTCTTTATCACCTTTTTTAAATATTAATATTATTACTGCATTCTTCCAATCATCCGGTACATCTTTATCATTTAGACATTTAGTATATAACTTTGCTAAAAAAAAATTATGTTTCTTCACCTGCTTCTTTTAATATATCAATTATAATTCCATTATTACCTGGAGCCTTTCCTTTCTTTATACATTTAATTGCATTTCTCATTTCTTCATTTAAAATTTTGGACAATTCGGAAGATGTAATAGATATAGGAGGTACTTGTTCTTTATTACTATATAATTCTTGATAAAAAATTTCTACCAATTTCATGATGTCATCTCTCTTTTTAGTAATAATTCCATCTTTTTTTCTTATTGCAGATATAAATTTCCTACCAATACCAAAATGTTGTTTTACATTCTTAAGACTTTTATTTTCTTCTACAGCTTTTCTTGCTAGTTCACAGTTATACTTTCTTATATCATTTTCAACTCTTTTCCGCACCATTTTACAAAATTCGAGATATTCAATTCTTTTTAATGCATCATTTTTGTATATCTTCATATTTCTTCTTTTCTTCATAAATTCTCTAGTCTCAGTAGAAATTTTATTGGTCAATTGCTGCTTTTTTCTACCAACTATCTTTCTTGCAGTTTTTAAAAGTGTATCAGTTATTTTCATATTAATTTCATTCAAATCTGAATCATGTTCAAAATCTACTAATACTTGACACCGATTTGTAAGTTCTAATTTAAATTCATTAGAATGTTTCTGAAGATTAGGAATATCAACTGTAAATATTGTTTTTCTTAACAATTTTTGTCTTTCTAGTTTTACATTAACACATAACTTACACCTTACTAATCGATGATCACTTCCTGTGTTAAATTTATTAAGAACATTACAATCTTGAAATATGTATTTTCTGCTAGTCAAAATATAATCCAATTCTGCTGTACCTTCATTTGGATGTTTCCATGTCCATTTCCTTTTAACATTTTTTTAAAAAAATGAATTCATAATATAAAGTTTTTCTTTTTCTGCAAACTCCACAAGTCTATGTCCTCTCTCATTTCTATTACCATAACCAAAATTATCTACAGCACTTTCATCTTTCATTTGTTTACCAATTTTAGCATTAAAGTCTCCCATAACAATTTTAAAATGTTGTTTACTCTGATCAAATGCCTTTTGTACATCCATATAAAAATCTTCTACTACTTCATCACTATGAGAACTTGTTGGGGCATAAACCTGAATTATCTGCATTTGGTATCTGCTATTAAGTTGTATAACTAATCTTGCCACTCTGTCTGATACACCATCAATCTCCACAATATTGTTTTTCCACTTTTTATTTATAATGAATCCTACTCCACTTGTATTTCCAATATTTGTGCCTTTATAATAGAATATATGTCCACTTTTTAAATCAATTGTCTCTTCACCTTTTCTTCTAACTTCACAAAGTCCAATCATATCCCATTTAATATAAGAGAGTTCTTCTTCTAATTCTTGCAATCTTCCTTCACTTGAAAGTGATCTGCAGTTGTAAGTACCTAAATAAAAAGTTGTCATCAAATGGCAGCCTGGGTCCACAATCAGGGGATTCTTAGCACCCTCCACCTTCAGCCACCAACTTCTGCCTTGGTTGGTGACTTTACAGCCTCCTGGGAATAATGACCATGCTTTATTTTTGTCTGTCATAATTGTATATATGTTTTGGAAAAATATTTATCATTTACACAAACATTCATTCTGCCCTATCAGGCATTGAGAAGACAGACCATGGTGTTTCTTGATCTTAAACTCAGAGGTAAAAAGCCAATAAACTCACCACACTGGCTAATGCATGTTGGTGAGCACCCTATCCATGTTTGTATACTATATGAATAAACACATAGTAATAACAGCTGCAACGACAAGAATGTATGGAGTGGACATTAGGAATTTGCCCTGCTCGGTTCCTTTAAAGCCTCCAAGAGGAATCAAAGGGTCTCCTTTCAGTTAATAGCAAACTCCCTTCTGCAGCCTTGTTAAAAATATAAGTTTAAAAATGAAAAATTATTCTAAAAATAATATATCAACTCCATAAATAAAAAAATAAATAAATAAAATAAAATAAAAAAATTTTAAAAATATTTCATTGATTATTTATTTGTGTTATTTTTTTTATTTACAAAATAATATTTAAAATGTATTTTAATGAAAATATTTTTCCTCCAATAAATCTCTATCAGTAAAATGAATTTTGTTAAAAGTGTTTTCAGTGAAAATATCTTAATACATATTAAAACCAGTTGTAATCACACAAAAAAATCATAAAAATAATATTTGGGTGAGCTTCTGTTTTATATTAGTCGGCATTTTTATTTAATTATAAGATATTTGTATATAGTGTCAGCTTATTATATTTTGAAATAAAATCTGATTGTACACATTATATACTTATTTAGACACAAATATTTAATTTAATTTTATAGAAATAAAAATGAATAAATAAATTATGTGGCAATTATATTTTTCAAATGTTCAATAGGAAAAGTTGATTTTTTTTAAAAATAACATCACATATATGCAATGAATATTTTCTTATAATTCCACAGATATTATCTTCTAGAATTGATTTTTCATTTAAAAATTATATCATTTAAGTATTTTAGTTAGAATTAATATCAATCAAGACATATTTTAATTTTCATCATTAAATGAATGGAAAAACCATAAAATTAATTCTACAAATTGTTAAAATAAAACATTTATTAGCCTGACTACAATATCAATGAAATATAACATTAGGAATTCAAAAAATATTAAATATATTTATCAAAAAACTAATACATATAGGTAAACATGTTTATCTAAACGGTTCGGGTAATGGTATTTTAATTGTAATTAGATGTTGATTTATTTACATCATCTAATTTAATTGCAAAATGTTTTATAAAATTGAAATTTTATTTAAACTTTAAATTTAGCACACACTTTAGTATATAACACATTATTTGAGTGATCATTATTCTCCTTTTGTCTGTCATTATTGAACTTACCAGTGACAGTACTAATATGAAAATAAAACCTAAAACTTATATTTGTGAATATTGTATTTAAGATAACACTGAAGTTAACAAGGTTACTTTATATAATCAACAAAAATTTTATGTACTTATCTATGAAATTTCTTTCCATTTTTTCTTAAAGCAAAGTTAATGACTAGTTACGAACATTATAACTTATATATGGATTGCTTACCATTGTCATGTGCGCAGATCTTTTACCAGTTGAACGTATGTTCATTATACATACATAATCTGCTACACTCTATACATTTATTCTTTCCTTTCTAATAATAAGTTTGTGTTTTTATTTGCTTTTCAATAATATTACTGCTAGCTCCAAAATAAATTTTTCCAAATTTGTATGATATTTCATAAATACAATTACTGTTTGTCAGCATTTAAAATATATTTTGTAGGCTTAGCATTCTTCATAGTGTGCTATGTCTTTAAAAATCTGCTTTACTGTCATATTGATTGCAAATTTTCTTTATTTTATTGCTATATTTTGTATGTATAGGTTTACTACAGTACTTATAATGTTCTTATGATTTTTGTTGTTGTCTATTTAACATTTTCTTAATATTATCACTATTCATGAGGGTATGTTCTGTGTAAATATTAAATACATAATATAATATTTCTAAAATATTAGTAAATAGTAAATATATTCTGAGAATTGTTTATAAAATTTCAGGATTATGATCGTTTGAAGAGAGACAATAGACTTTATAAAAGTAAAGATAAGAGTAGCTATTGTTAGTTAAAATCTTATATATTTATGTACATGATGCTCGTTATAAAATATGTTCAGAGATGCAAAGGTTTTCTTAAATGTATATAATAAAATAAAAATAATTATCAAAGCTATTCTTTCGAGTGAGAATTTTTGAGTTAAAAGTATTTGGTAAATAGCCTTAAATTATGTTTAGTTCTGTGAGTATGTTATTGCAAGGGTTATTTTAGTTTTAACTTAAACAGTATAAGGCTTAGCTAAATTATAATCATGAACAATGCTAGGTTAAATTATAATGATGAACAATTGCATAAAGTTTAATTATGCTAATATTTGTATTACTATTTAATTCTATTTTGAGATATATTGTAAGCCAATAAATCAATAAATAAATATAAAAACAATAGCAAAGTAAAGAATCAACATCATAGTAAATAATAAGTAATAAATATATAATATGTAAATGATAAACATAATAATATTACTAGCAGTGATTATTAAGTATTAACAATACGTTTTTGTGATTGGATTTTTAAAGAGATACTCTTATACAAATTATCATAATAAAAATGTTGGGACCATTTTAATAATTCTGATCATCATCAATGATGAGAACCATCTGGTACCTTGAATGTACTATTCACTATTGGATTACTCATCATCATAAAACTTGTAAAATAAATGAACTTTAAAGGTGATTTTTATGATCTTAGCATTGTCTAAATCATTCTGAAAACAATTATATAGATGCACACATCCACAAATAGTGATTCACACGCACATATAGAATTTTATTTTTCCGTTTGCTATAAATTTAACATTTTTGCTACGCATGTACGACCGAAGTTTCTGCTTTATTATTTAGCTGAGTACACTTTCAGTGCCAGCACGTTAATCATAGCATTCCTTTGTATTTTAGGAATATTATCCCTTCTGGTATTTTTATGATATTTTGCAGATATACAACGTCGTTGTAAATTGTTGACGGCCATCCATTCTCGATATATAATTTTAGTTTTCACTTTGTTACATATGTAATACTTTTATGTATGCACCTGGGTATACCTGACGAAGTTGGATATTTTTTTTTACTGCGTTATTACCTGACTGACTTTACGATTTTGGTGCAAAAGTGCATTCAACCAGATAATAAAGCAGAAAGTTAAAAATATATTCCAATTTGTCAAGCATATCCACATACTATGCAAAAGTATGATTGATTGATTGATTGATTGATTGATTGATTGATTGATTGATTGATTGATTGATTGATTGATAGATAGATAGATAGATAGATAGATAGATAGATAGATAGATAGATAGATAGATAGATAGATAGATAGATAGATAGATAGATAGATAGATAGATAGATAGATAGATAGATAGATAGATAGATAGATAGATAGATAGATAGATAGATAGATAGATAGATAGATAGATAGATAGATAGATTGATTGATAGATAGATAGATAGATAGATAGATAGATAGATAGATAGATAGATAGATAGATAGATAGATAGATAGATAGATAGATAGATAGATAGATAGATAGATAGATAGATAGATAGATAGATAGATAGATAGATAGATAGATAGATAGATAGGAAAACTTATACACATATAGATAAATAAATAAATAGAAAGAAAAAAACAATTAAGTTTTTACACACAATCCTATATTGTGATCACTTGTGTTGTCATATTTTCTACATATAAGGACTAGAAAAATATCGAAAAGGAGTATTTCTATTAAAAAAGGTAATACATAGAAAGAATAAACATATTTAAATATAAGAATCATACAAAGAAAAAAACATCGGCCAAAAAAGAAATCATGTGCTATATATATGAAGTACTCAGAGAAATATTAAATTACAGAAAATAATATTGTAATTGGCCATGCATAGTTAAAAGTCTTATCTAATATCAGGAGCTCAAAACATTATTTAAAAAAAAAAAATAAAGATTTAGAGAAAATGAGGAAAGAGTAAATTAAGAACTATGAATCAAATGAAATATAGATTTCCTTACTGATAAGAAATAGCTATTTGCATATTTTTAAAAAAATAAAATAAAAAGATTTGCAAGACAAGTAGCAGAATAAATTTTTACCAAATAAATGCTCCATACTTGAACAAGGTAAACTGCATGAAATACTTTACAACATTAGAAATAAGTTGACTATCTTATAAAAGTAAAGAAAAAATTACAATGTCTCTAAAAAAAGTCTAACAACAATTCCTATTGCTAAAAATTTTATTTTTTTTTTATTTTGTGAGTGGTAACATATGTGTATTTACATCATATATGAAGAAAATCAAGCCAAAGAAACGAAAAAAGTGAAATATTAAACGGCTATATTTTCATAAGACTAAGCATTTTATTTGTCGATATGTTTTCAGATACTCTATATCATATATTTTGAGATTTGCTTTTTATATTTTTATATGTAACTTCCCAATTAAATTTCTGTAATTAATTTTAAGAGTTAATGGTATTTTTTGTTTTTAAAAGTTAAATAATTATCTAATAAAAAAATAGATTGAATTAAAAATAAGAGTTGTTCTGTCTTTTTGGTAAACAAGATTGCTAAAATAATAAAATAGTTTTCTTTCATCAGAATAAATAGGCTCACTTCTAATCATCATCATTAGTTACCAAAAGCATTTCCCTCTGTTATATATATATATTAATAAAACATTTCTGATTAGTAGTGTATTTCTTTAAGTTTATTACAAATCTTTAAAGATTTCTCCTTTATAAAATCTTTAAAATATTAATGTATACGCTTATATATTATTTTTAATAATTAAACGTCTGTAATAAATGATAATACATATTTCATTCAATGCTATAAAAAATAACTTTATCTGTTACCATTCAAGTACTATAATCAAGCAAGCAGAAAAACAACAGTTTATCAAAATCTAAATTTATACCTAACACCTTCCTCATCAATCTGTAATTTAGTTTTTTATAATGTCAATATTTTCTTTTTAAATTATTATAATGGATACAAATACTATCAGTGATTCTCAATCCAAATATGTTTTATTTGAAAGAGAAATAATTTTAACAACTTAGCAGTTTATGAGATACAATGATAAGGCATTTACCTAAGAAAATTTTTTTTATATAAGTAGATAAAGACAATTTTGTAAAAAAAAAAAAAGTTGTTGTTGATTCCTATTGAGAAAGCTTAAAAAAATATATGCATCCCGTTTTTAAAACTCTTATATATATATATAATTATAATTGAAATAATATTTTTAACGGTTTATAAACAATTACAAACAATCTTAAAATCCGCAGAAGTACTTTCGGTTATTTTCTAACCTGCCTCAACTGCCATTAAATTCAAAAACCAAAAGCGGAAGCAAACGTCATCAATTCAAATTCCACGAATCTCGTATTTTAATGTTAGAAGCTTGTCGATTTATTAAATGCGTTTTATTCATTAATGCGTTTTATAAAAATTGCCTCTTTAAACCATATAATTCAATTTTAACAAATTTATATCAGCTACATTAATTATTATTATTTTCTTCCTTTTTTTTATTTATTCTTCTTTTACTATGGTTTCTCTCTCAATTTTTATAAACAGGAATAAAGCGCATTTAATAAATCGACAAGCTTCTAACATTAAAATACGAGATTCGTGGAATTTGAATTGATGACGTTTGCTTCCGCTTTTGGTTTTTGAATTTAATGGCAGTTGAGGCAGGTTAGAAAGTAACCGAAAGTACTTCTGCGGATTTTAAGATTGTTTGTAATTGTTTATAAACCGTTAAAAATATTATTTCAATTATAATTATAATATTGTTTTTAATTAACGGATATTTTATTTATTTTATATATATATAATTAGCTATTATCTCTTATGATAAATATAAATATTGGATGTTAGTATTAGGTAGTTATTGCTAATTACATTAAATGAATAATTAATGAAATAATTTTCTTACCTCTTTTACTTTTCAGTGGCTCCTAAAACATTATATAAATATATATATAATAGAAATCAATATAACATTACAATAATAGCCAAAAAAAAAAAACTTTATTGAAATGTTGCCATAACTACGCTTCATTTATTAATAGATGAAACTATGGTTGTGGAAAAATTTTAGTAAAGTTTTCTTTTGTTTTTTGGGTAATATTATAAGGTTATAAGAATTTCTATTTTATTTATAATTACTAGTATAACGGTAGGCTGTATTTAATTTATATATTTACATAAACAATGATAATAAATACTTATGTTTAGCAAATAAGAATCATTATGAATGGAAATGAAAATTCTTGTGTTCTACAATAGTTATTATGAATATTTATTATCACCGTTAGTAATTTACAAATGTATTTATTATTACAACAATTTATTTATTACGAGTAATTTTTTTTCATGTGTCAAAGCATAGGCCTGGAAGCGAACCCGTGAACCCAGGACAACTGCTTGTAAGGCAGCTGTGCTGACTACTCGGCCACCAACGCTTGTTTATATATAATAAATCAAATTATCATCAATATTCTGGAGGATTTATATATATAATATTAAAAGCAATTAATAGTTTTTATTTTATATATAGTCTGTTTATTATTTTTATTTTATCTGATTTTATATATATATTGAAAGTTTTAAAGCATGGCTTTATACATATAAAATCCAAACAGAGGTTAAATATACTTCCCCGTGTACTATGAATAAATAAAACTCATACATCAGCCAGCAATAAAGAATAAAATAAATTCACCTATTTTTTTCAGTATTTACCTTTATAAGTTTTTATTTGCTAATATTGCTGGAAATTCACAAATATATTAGGCAGAATTAAATATATTTGAAATTACTTTTGTCCATGTCGAGGATAAAAACGAAATGTCATTTTTAATAACCTCTATAAAAATACTCAAATATTGGTTTTAAATCAAAATATCAATTAAACCCTGTTTCAAAAAAATGAAATCCAAACTGAAATAAACACATTCCTATTTTATTAAGCTATGAATGAATGATACTTTAAATATCAACAAACTATAAAGAATATATATAAATAAATCATTTTTATATAGCGCGATGTTTGTAAACTGTAATATTTAAAACAGCATTACGCTGTTGCTCATGGGCTTTGAAGATCTTAACTATAAATGAACGAATACTAACACTCAACCACATGATAAAGTCTTTGGAAAAGACAGAATGGCCACATGATAAAGTCTTTGGAAAAGACAGAATGGCTATTCTGTCTTTTCCAAAGACTTTATCATGTGGTTGAGTGTTAGTATTCGTTCATTTATAGTTAAGATCTTCAAAGCACAGTTTTAAATATTACAGTTTACAAACATCGTGCTATATAAAAATGATTTATTTACATATATTTAATATTAAATAAGAAGAATGACGTATTGTAAATTCTAGTAAATTTCATTAGCGTCTTTCATTCAAGCATGTAATAGTAATTTAAAGTGATTATTTAATATATTCAGCTTTCACTTTCAAACACTTAAGATTTTCCTATACAAAAGCATTTGGGTTCAAAAAGATAGATGGCCACCTGGCAAATTCTGTCTTTTCCAAAGACTTTATCATGTTGTTGAGTGTTAGTATTCGTTCATTTATAGTTAAGATCTTCAAAGTGCATGTGCAACAGTGTAATGCTGTTTTAAATATAAAGAATATAGTGAATTCATTTATTCTTTCATTCATTTCTATCTAGATTTAAATACCGACAACTATTTTGGAATAATAATTGTTTAAATATAACATAAAGATTCAATTTGCTCGATTCGTTAACGATTTACTTAGTTATTCATAGTTTGCAGGAGGGAGAAGGAAGTTGAGTTTTATTTGGATTTCATATACATTAACTATGCATATTTGATATTTATATTTGCATACTGTTTGATTATTGTGATAGAGGATACTAAAAATATGATTCAACTTATATCCTCTATTTAAACAATTATAATTTAAAAATGATTGTTGCTATATTTAAATCTGGCTAATATATAATTTCCCGTTTGAATTTCTAGAAAAAATAACATAAGATTATTTATAGAGTTTTAAGCTGAAAGAATATATGAATTTATTCTATATAAAACTGAAAATTTATCTATGGCTTATAAGGAGTGTGATTATTTGAAATTATATTTCACATTTTAAAAAATTATAACATTTTTCTATATAATAAAGCATGTAATTATTTAAAAACTAGATCAGAAAATGGAATTATGAAATATAGTAATATTTTCATTTAATCATAAAGATTATATAAATATCAAGTGTTAAAATCAGCTTCAACTATATAGACAATGTAATTGATATAATCAGTAAACGTAATTTAAAATATTCTGATTTATAATATCTATTTAGTAAGAAAATCAAGTCATATATCATGTGATTTAACTTAATAAGCTTGTATTACAAATCTAATAAAATGAGTATGCTAATAGCTCTAAACAAGTTTGTCTGATAAATGCCACAAGAGAAGTTATTTAAAATCTCTATCTAAAATTATATCGGTCCCCAAACTGTTTTTAAACTAATGGCTTTCATCATTGAGGTGCTGGGATATTCAGACACTAGATCCAAAATACTAACTCAAGCCCAGCATTTATCTAATATTTAACAATTATGTAGAAAATCTGAAATTTTCAGACATCTATATGTCTTCAAATCTGGTTATCTAACGTAAATAGCTACAAGGGTCTGAAAAATTTTAAGCTAGACCATATATTAATATCCTTAGCAATATAACATCACCAAAGCCTCAAAATCAAAACTATAATAGTAAGAAAATCAAGTCATAAATGATGAGAGCCATTATCTCAAAACCGATTTGGGGATAGGAATAATTCTAGATAAATATCTTAAATGCTTTTTTTTATTGTATTTATTGGAAAAACTTGTTTAGAGCTATTAGCACATTCATTATATTAAATTTATAATACAAGCTAATTAAGTCACGTGATGTATAACTTGAATTTTTTTTACTATTAGAGTTTTGCTTTCCAGGCTTTGGTGATGTTATATAACTAAAGCTATTAATATATGGTGTAGTGAAAGTTATTCAAATCCACATAGCTATTTAAGTTAAATAGCTGTGTTTGAAGACATATAGCTATCTGAAAATTTCAGATTTTCTACTTAATTATTAAGTATTAAATAAATGCTAGGCTTGAGTTAGTATTGTGGATCTAGTGTCTAAATATCCTAGCACTTCACTGATGAGAGTCATTAGTTTGAAATGGTTTGAAAATAGGGATATTTCTAGATAGAGATTTTAAATGCTTTCTCTTGCGACATTTATCAGAAAAGCTTGTTTAGAGCTCTTAACATGCTCATTATATTAAATACTTATTTATTATTAAAAACTCTTGCTATTAATTCAGTTTTCAGTATTATTCTCTTTTAAAAAATAATTATCAGTGCTATTTTAATCTATATTATTGAATAAAGAGTTTATGTTCATTACGTTTTGGCTTGATAATGTTAAGATATGATAGTGGTTGTTGGTTTAAGAAGGAGAAAAAGGAAAATGGAGAATAGAAAGTATAGTAAGAATAAATGATTAAACTCTAAATTTTTCTAAGATGAGGTATGTTTTATGCAAATATTAATTATTATAATTATTATTACTATTGTTGTTGCTATTGTTATTGTCACCATATGTTTTGTATTGTTTTGATAAATATATGTGTATTTTAACTTGTATGCTTATAAATAAGAAGAGTTGTGGTATACTTAGTCTTCAGCATATTCATATTTGAGTAAAAGTGTAATTTGATGGCACTTAATATGAAAATGGTCATATCTAAATCCAAAAATAAAATAATATTCACAAATAATTACATCAAATGCTAAAGCTATATTAGGGCTTTAATATCAAGTATTTTTAGAATATGTATATCAGAAATACGGCAAAAAATATTTTCTTATCTGTTCATATTTTGCTTGATACCTAATTTTGAAGTTCGTTTTATTATATATATATATATATAAATGAGAAATTATATATCACGTGACCTATGTAGCTTGCATTACCATTATGCAATAAATAAAGAGCGTGCTAATAGCTCTAAACAAGCTTATTTTTTATGATAAATGCCACAAGAAAAAGCACTTGAAATCTTTATCTAGGATGGGGACAATCCTAGATAAAAATTTCAAGTGCTTTCTCTTGTTGCATTTATCATAACAATAAGCTTATTTAGAGCTATTAGCATGCTCTTTATATATATATATATTCACTAGAGGGAGCTTACCAATAGCTCCAATCAAACTTTAATTTATAAGTACTGAAAATGAAAGAATTCAAAATCTCTATCAGAAGGTCCTTATCCTCAGACCAATTGGTTTCGAGCTTATGGCTCACCTCAGTGAGAAGGCCTCCAGATACTAGATCCAAAATACCAACTCAAAAGTCAGCACTTGTCTAATACGTTTGATAGTAACATATTAGATAAGTTCTGACTTTTGAGATAGTATTTTGAATCTAGTGAATGGAGTCCTAGCTTCTCACTGAGGTGAACCATAAGCTTGAAATCAATTGGTCTGGGGGTGAGGATCTTCCAGATACAGATTTTGAATTCTTTCTCTTTCTGCATTTATAAATTAAAGCTTGATTGGAGATATTGATAAGCTCCCTCTAGTGAGCATTTAAATACAAGCTAAGCAAGTTAAACAATATGTCGTTTTACATATATATATGTGTGCGTGCGCGCGCGTGTGTGTAATTGAAACGAAAGTAACTATTTTCCATTAAGTTATGTAACATCTACAACTAGAAAACATAGAATGATACCATCTACGTTTTATCCCTGTTCTTATATAAGCTTAGTTTTTTGACATAGTTTTAAAGTATGTAGTGAATTTGGTCTATTATTTTATGTTCACACTAAATGATCTAAAATCATCATCAAGAATGTGTCATAATTTTAGCAATCTCTGAGTATTAAATGACAAATCAGTTTTAATAATGTAATAATTGATCATCATAATTTTAAATATATGTAAATGAAACAAAAGTAACTATTTCCCACTGGGTTATGTAATGTCAACAATTATGAAAAAATAAAAGAATACTATATATCTTTTAGCTCTGTTGTTATATAAACTTAGTTTTTTGACTTTGTCTTAAACTATAGGATGAATTTGATCTGCCTCTAGTTATCATAAATTCAATGAGATTTTTACAGTAAAAAAAAACAGTGTGATCTTTCAGTATGTCCAAAATATTATACAAAATGTTAATTCAAATCAGAATAACTAGAACAGTGATTGTTTTAATCATTTGTAATATTTAGTTATATTTAAATTGACTGATATTTAAATATAAATCAGATCTTCTACTCATTTACAAATTCAGCAAATTACTACGCATTAAATTTTTAAGAGTAGAAAATTATTGTGTTTGAATATATGTAATAAGTAGAAAGAGAATTCATTTATTTATATTACATTGCTCAGAGATTGAATATCAGGCTGTTAAATATTTTTTAGTATTGTATTATACTATCATTGTAAATTTAATGTTAGTAATTTATTGATCGAGTTTGAAAATAAATAGAAATTGCTCCGTTCTGAAAGTTTAAATATTATCTGAATTTCATATAAATCACATAAATTGCTATAAATATCAACTGATTTAATATTTATTTTTCTAATTGTGGATTTAAATCAACATCCCCTTTAATATTTTTAGCATACAAAAAAAAATGCCTTTTTTTATTTAAAAAAATTTTTTGAATTTATGGCAACTAGATTTATATTGACGATGCTAAGAGATTATTTCTCTAGCTGTTACATACTTTGTTTTATTATTCTATCATTATATATATATATGTGTGTGTGTGTGTGTGTGTGTGAGTGTCTCAGTTTCCTAATTTATACTTCATCCATGTCACTCCAATAAAAGTCATCTTACTTCATCCTTCTTTCTTATATGCCTTTTTGTAGGTTTTGAAATTCACTTTATACCTTCATTTATCCATCTATTGTAATCCTTTTAAAATCATTTTCTGTCCAGTTTCATTATCATCATTTCTTTCAATGCTGTTTTTGTGATCGATGTTATTGGTGGTCGAGAGGTCAGCAACAGCTGCTTTACAAGCAGTTGTTCCAGATTAGCAGGTTCACTCCCCAGCTGATGCTATGACGCATGAGAAAAAAATGTATGTTATTTTTATGGTTTTCTTGTCATCTGCATTTTTCATCTTTAAATTGTTTTTATTAATTACCCACTCTCAGATCCATATATAAAACCATGTAAAACACATCTATTTCAAATATTTTCTGACAAACATATAACCATATTTTTTTAAGATTAAATTATTTCTATATAATGATTATTTCATTCACGTTTAATTCCACGATTAATTTAATTTTTTATGTTTCTGTATATATAAATAATCTCATCAAAATATTTGTAATTATTACCTTCTAATTTATTATTTTTAATATTTATAATTTTCTTTCATAAAAAATCATTGAAAATTACTTTAGTTTTTTACTTTATATTTATTCTTATTTTCTTAGTTTTAGGATCTAACTTTAAGAACATTTCCTAAACCTGTCAGGTATTACTTCCAAAAACAACGACAGAATATGAAATGTAGTTGACATATATAATCTCTATTTTTTTTATTATAGCCAAGGTACATCTATGAAACTGCTGTAAAAGTTTTGGAGATAAGAAATTATTCAGTGTATACTCATCAATATTAATCCTATTAACATTATGTAATCTATATATTTATGTTCATTTTGATAAATATTATTCATAATTCTACAATATTCTGGGTTTACATTTGCTGTTCCGAAATTTTAATCATAATAAAATGCTTATAAAGTCAAAAGACTTTTCATAAACTATAAATCTAAGGCATAATGGCAACTAATACTCATTGACTTTTTCTATAATCTTACTAAATATTTATATGTGGTGGAAAGTATTAAAATTACTTTTTGTTGTAGATTATATAATAATTGTAGATTGTTGTAATAATTGACTTGATTCCAAAACTCTTTATGGATAATTTTTAATAATTTCAATAAGTATTTATATAAAAGTGAAAAAAGATTGAAATATCTGCAATTTCTAATATTCTGGTTTTCTTCTTTCTTAAATAGCAATATCATAAATGCATTCTTGCAATCATCTGGTATACTTATATCTGAGATATTTAGTATATAGAATTGGCTAGAATTTTCCTCTTTCTTCTGCTTTAAAAATAATTTTGTTTTTGTGTTATGGTAGAATGTTTCGTGATTTATGGCACAGTTCTGCCAAATCAATTGCTCCAACTTCTTATGAATTTTTTTAGCAATGAACTTATGCCAATATTTTTATAATAATAATAATTGTACAAATTTTAAAAATTTTCTATTCATCTTAGATTTAATTATATTTATTTTTTCAGCATACTTCGAAATTTAGATGCTGTAAATGTACTTTTTTAAAAAATCATAGATTTTTTAAGATATAATACAAGTTTTTTCATAATAATGGTCTGATAATGAGAGTGCTAATAGCTGTTAGCAGGCTTTCCTAAATATCCCAATCCTCAGACTTGTTTCTAGCCCTGTCATCAGCGAGGCACTAGGACATTCAGGTATTAGATTTAAAAATACCAGTTCAAGCCCCAGCATTTATTTAATATATAACCTATTAAGTAGAAAATGTGAAAATTTCAGATATATATATATATATGTGTGTGTGTGCGCGCGCGCGTGTGTGTGTCTTTAAATCCAGCTATCTAACTTAAATAGCCATAAGGGACTGAACTAAATTCAGGTACATCATATATTAATATTTTTAATAATATAAAATCATCAAAGCTTCAAGAGTAAAACAATAATTCCAAAGAAATCAAGTCATATATCATGTGGTTTAATTTAATAAACTTGTCCTATAAATGTTATATAATGACAATGCTAATAGCTCTTAACAAGCTTTTCTGAATGTCCTAGAACCTCACTGATGACACTCAGAGCTAGAAGCTGTTTTGAGGATTGGGATATTCAAAAAATTTTGTTAAGAACTATTAGAGCTATTAGCACACTCATTATATAATATTTATAGACAAGCTTATTATATTAAGTCACATGATATACGACTTGATTTTCTTGAAATTATTGTTTTGCTCTTGAGGCTTTAGTGATTTTATATTGTTAAATCTATTAATATATGATGTATATGAATTGGTTTAATCCCATATGGCTATTTAAGTTAAATAGCTGGATTTGAAAATGTACAGATGTATGAAATTTTCACATTTTCTACTTAATAGGTATCTATTAAATAAATGCTGGGGTTTGACTCCTCACTGAGAAAGCCAGAGCTAGAAATTTATCTGAGAATTGGAATATTCAGAAGCTTTTTAAGAGCTATTAGCACGCTAATTATATAACATTTGATAGTACAAGTTTATTAAATTAAATAATTTGATTTCCTTACAATTATTGTTCTGCTCTTGATATTTTAGTGATTTTAAATTTGCTAAAGCTATTAGTATATGGTGTATATTCGTTTCCATATGGCTATTTAAGTTAAATAGCTGGATTTGAAGACAAATGGATATCTGAAAATGTCAGATTTTCTACTTTGTATATATTAGGTAAATACTAGAGCTTGAACTGGTATTTATAAATCTAATACCTGAATGCCCTAATGCCTCATGGACAACAGCCAGAACTTTAAATCAATCTCAGGGTTGGGATATTCAGAAAAGCTTGTTAAGAACTATTAGCATGCTCATTACATAACTTTTATAGTAGAAGTTTATTAAATTAAGTGACATATTTATAATTTAATTTCCTTGCAATAATAATGGTATCCGGTATTTTTTTCTTATTATTGAAACTACTGGGTTATACTTCTGAAATTTTTTTTATAGTTTTTTCTGGCCAATTTATAATTAATTTATTTATATTATTTATATCATCATTCGTTATATCATTTTATAACTCTCAATTCTTCTAAATGAATAATTTAAAAATATTTTGTTTATTTGTTTCTTTATATAATACCTTCTCTAAGTTAAAAATATACTATAGATTGCTGTTTTTTTACTGATTGTCTGTGTATTTGTTATTAATAGAGTATCATTCATTTTATTACTGTAATATTTTGGTAGATTATTAATATCAATTATTAAATTTCTATTTTTATAGCTTTTTTTAGTTTGGCCTTAATACATATCTACTTATTTTTATACATCATTTTTACTTTTAATCACAATTTTAAATAAAAATGTTTGGTCTGGTGAAATCATTGTTTACATCTCTATAAAACTCATCTACTTCTTCATCAGGATGGAAAACTATTGGGGCATAAATTTGAATTATTAAGAATTGATATTTTTATTAAGTTGATTATTTAATTTGACTGATCTATCAATATTCACAGCGATATTCTTCCATTTTTAATTTAAAATGAATCCATTCCTATTATGTTTCCAATTTTTGTTTCTTTATATTAAAATGCTTTTCACTTCAACTGTCCGTTTAGGTTTTTTTTAATTTTACAAAATCAGATAATGTTTCATTTAATATTAAGCAAATTTTCTAATGTATGTAGTCTCTCTTTGGTAAAAATAACTAAAAAAAGAAAAATGATTTCTAATGCCAGTCTAATCCTCAGGAATTTCTTGGCATAATTTGCTTTGGATAATGACTTTACATCCTATTATGAATAATTTAGTTTTGACTGTGATAAATATAATTATTAAAAAATTATCACATACTAAAATACATGAGTCCATTCATCCTGCTTTTAAGAAAATTCAATTGATGTTTCATTTAAAGCTATAAGGCATCTGAGAAACAAAAAAATCGTGGTATTTCTTGATGTAAATGAATTTATCACTCATTTGAGAAATCGTGGTAAATAGTCTATCCATTATTTGTTTACTATATAAATATTCATATAATAATAACGACTGTAAACCTTTTATTACATATAAAATGGCTGTTAGACATTTTCCATTCTTAGGAAATCGAAGACTTTCTTTTAGTTAATAGTAAATATCGAAAATATACTTAGTACAATAAATAAATAGTATTAAAATTTTATATTTAAATTCTGTATAAATATTATTTTGCGTTAAAAATTAGATATAATATATACATACACAATATAAAATTTTATCTTCTGCATATACTATTTATTTATATATTTTTTACATTTTGTTACTTATACACATTTAAAGTGATACTTCAAACTGTAATTAAAATTAAAACGTTATTCTTACCGAACATTGGCCTTTGTAACAAAATCGCATTCCTCTGGCATTGTTGTTAGTACAATCTGTGCCGTCTGGCCATACTGGTCCCCAATTAACTGGCTTTTTTCCTCGCAGTTCACACATTATTTTGCAACCGCCACCTAGCATTATTTTTTTTACACAATTAATAATAGAAATAGTAGCAATCATACTCATTTATATATTATATATTACAATTTCATCTAAAAGTGCCAAACTTCTTGCACTGAAAATTATGACATTATCCTCCTCAGATTATCATTAATCATTTATTAGGCTAGATATTATCATCTAAGATAATTTTAATTGTATGAATAATATATGGGAAAATAAAAAATTATATATATATATATATTACAAAAAAGAATTATCATCCGTCATACTTCCACACTATGTTTTTCCATTTGCAAATTATCATAAAGTCGATTATAAAATCAAACAAATTTCTTCTACATATATATATATATATTATTGGATAAATTTCCATAAATAAATTTAAAAAATTAGTTTGCTTTCATAATTAAATTTATGGTTATTCATAAGTATGATTATATGTACATAAACACATATATAAACTTAAAAAATATATAACGATTATTCCGGAGTTAAATATGAGAAACCTCTCAATATCTAAGATTTTAAGTATTAATCCTATCTTGAAAACCACTAAAGCATAATAACATCTCTGGATTATTTACATTCATCCCTGCAATTTGCATTGTTTTGATTTAATGACTATTTAAAATTTTAGTGGCTTAATTTGAAACTTTGTAACTTAATTAGGCTTCTGAAAAATTTAAACATTAAGTGATGTTTAATTCCAACACAGATAATTATGCATATTCTAATTTTTTACATAGGCAGATAACGTTTTCAAAATTAGTAAAAGTATTAAAAATATATATTTAAATTATTATCATCATTATTTAAAAAAGTATTTAACAACAACAATAAGTCCTTCTTTTTTTTAAAAAAAATGTTTTCTAAAAAATAACATTCCCCTCATATAAATCCAATAAACTATATTTTTCTTTTTTTTATCTTTTAAAAAACTTTATTTTTTTCTTATTAAACCATATTATATATACAGGTTAGTAATTACACAACTTTTGAGTAGTATTATTCTCCACTCTTCTTCAGGTGTTGCTGGCCTATATGCACAGTGACAATATTCGCTTAGAAGTTGAACTTGCACCTTTAGATTCTTGAATATTGAAGTTAAGGAAAACATTCTACCAACTGAGCTCAGTTAGTTGGTAGAGTGTTTGCCTTAAATTCAATATTCAAGAATCTAAAGGTGCAAGTTCAACTTCTAAGCGAATATTGTCACTGTGCATCCTTTCGTCTTTTTATCAGCATATAAGATAATAATCTTGTACACTCTCTCTTAAATTAAAGTTACAAAGTTTTCCTTTCACATAGTCCCTCTGCCATCTTTAACTAGCTAAAATATTGTTCTTTTAGCTTATCTGGATTAATAATTTTTGTGTCTTTTGTTCTTTCCAATTTTTACTTTAATTTTTAATTAGATACAAAAAAAAAAAATATGGACGAAAATTTTACTTTCATTGTACATTTAAAATAAAAATAGATTATACAAACTAAAAAATTTAATTGCCGTCTTTTTAACAAGAACGCTAAATTTACTTTTTTTTTTTAGTTTTTAAATATCTTACCGGATGCCAATATATTTGTACCTGGGTACAATATATATATAAAAATCATTTACTTTCATCACTGAAGTCTTGGCTTGCTTTTCCTGTAACAAAACTATAAAAATCTTCAGATGGTGGAGGCCTAAAGCAATTCTGTCGTCCAACTTCTACCATCGTTAGTTTACTGCTACAAATCTAAACACATATGAAAAATAATTCTTTCTTGTTTAAAACTAACATGATTAAAGACATATTAGCGTATTGCAAAAAGATCATTCAAAAATATTTATTAAATGAAATATTTTTATCAGTTATACAAATTTGATTTTTATTATTTTTATTTATATTCTGTTTGTTTTTTTAATTAATTATGCACATTTTTTAGATAATTAAATATTTGATTTAAATTTTAATCCCCCCCCCCCGCCGCTAGCATATAAATCTTAAAGAAATTCAACTCTTTTAGAACTATGTACAGTAAATAAAAATATAAAAGATTATAATATCAATTTTTGGGGAGATATTTGCTATTTTAATTTGTATATAATAATTTCTTTTCATTGGCAAAAGTTATAATTTTTGTTTTTATTTTTTTAATGACAAACATTGTAATAATCAATGGAATATTTATTTCAGTTCAATTCAATTGACTTTTTGTCAACTGCAAAATTTTTGACTGTCAAATGCTTTTGCAAAGCTGCTTAACTACTCTCCCCCCCCCCATTTCTAACATTATATTAAATATTGAAAATAAAACATTTATATTTGGATGCTACAAATAAAAAAAAACTTGCATTAAAGTTTAATAAAGTTTATTTTTTTGTTATTTAATATAAATAAAAAACAGAAAAAATAAAAAAATTAAAATAACGACATTATAAGCTAGATTAAAATAATCTTGTTTGTAAATACTCTTCCTAATTCATCTGAAATTTCATATAAAACCACAATTTGTAATAATTGTTATTAATTAAATATCTCAATGTTTGGTGACATTATTGCATCTTTATAAATGACTAAAATGATCAAAGATTTATAATTTAATTTTGATTGAAGAAAAAAATAATTTTCAGCACTAAAATATACAAGTGATAATATATTAAAGTAATCAAAAAAAATTTAACAATAGATTTATTGAGAAGGTCACATGATTATTACCTGATTACAAGAATCTATTAGAATCCTAACTGTAACAGGAATCTTATTACTAGTGGAACCACATTATCAGCAATAATATTGGTTCATTGTAAAATATAAAAAAAAATGTTCATTTTGTAACTATCACAGCATAATTTGAAAGTATTATAAATCATGGAATATTATGATTATTATGATTAAAAGATAAAAGATAATAAAACTTATTAAAATAATACCTGGTAGGATTACTAATAATGAAAGATAAAAGTTTTACTTAAAAAATGAATAATTATCTCTTATCATCCTAAAATAGAAGCTTCACTGTCAGAAAGTTAACAAAATAAATCATTTTACATTGCTTAAATTTAAAAAAGACAATACTCATGCAAAAAAAATACCTGAATGATTTAAAAATTATTAAATACAAGGGAATATTATAAGGTGAACAGCTATTAGAATTTAGAGTAAAAAGTATTCAATGATAATCAAAAAAAAAAACAGAGTGCATTTAAAATTATAAAATAAAATTTATGATACAAATAAAACTTTTATATAAATTTAAATCAAATAAATATTTTATTTGTTAAAGTAATTTAAAGATTATTTTAATTTTGAAGGTACTTTGCTAAATGAGAGAAAAAAAAGTAATTTTTTTTTCATTTTTCTTTTTAAAATTAACTTTAAAAATTTTTAAAGTAAATGCTTGTTATGTAAAAAGTTATATTACAAACAATTTAATCGACTATGATATATATATATGGTAACTGTTTGAGTTACATGGCACACAGCAACATAGTTGTGTGTGCATATATATATATATATATATAAAATTGAAAGGAAAAGGAAAAATAAACACAGGCAAACATATTGTAGATATTTTTCTACATTTCACTTGGAATAATAATGACTGCAAAGTGTTAAACAATTCTGAATTTAAAACAGAATTTTATTGTAAATAAAAATATTTAAAAAGGTCAAAATAAATATTAATATTATATTATTAATATTCTGATTTTGAATTTTAAAAAAACAAGCATGATTTATTTTTGAAAATCTTTTTATTAATGCTTGCTTACATTTCTATTATCTGTTTTGAAATCTTTTCAATTAGTTAAACTGATAAAATTTCCAAAATGTTAAAATTGGTTTTGGAAAAATTAAAATTGGTTTTAATCAAAACATCTTGAAAACACTTACTGTGTTTTTATCACCTCAAGAGGAAAAAGGGTTAGACAGATTGAAAACAGTCTGCAATGTATTTTTATCACCTCATATGATTCTATAAAAAGGCTGATAAAAAATATCAGTTCAGTTTGGCATGTAGTTTTTGTAAGACCTAACCAGAAAAGTTTGATTTATACTTTTGAGAAGCAGCTGACTAATAGCTAGCTGCAAAGACTGAATAGTGTGTTTTGGAACCAACAATCTGGTTTAATATTTTGAGAAGCAGTAGACAAATTAGCTAGCTGCAAAGTTTGATATTAACATTTTGAGAAGCAATCAGCAACATATAACTAGCTGCAAAGTTAGTTATCATATTTTGTTGCAGTTTGCTGAAGTTATAATATTTTATTGAAATTTGTTGAAGTTTCCAGCAGTTGGTTTTCAGTGGCCAAAAGAGATGGTTTCCAGAGCTATATAGACAACTAACATGGAAGATGTTGCTAAAGTTAAGAGAGGAAGAATCAGCTGCTCTACAATTCACAGATAAAGTTTGAATTCACATAGAGTAAAATGATCCACTTTTTATATTGAAATTCATAGCTTTAGATGTGTGCTAAGATTCTTACCTAAAATCTATCAAACTAAAATAGCTTGCTGGCCTGAAGCTTACCAAATCCTCATCTAAGTGAAACCAACTTCAGAACAACCCTTACCTGTAGCAAAAATTAAGCTTACCATGAGAACCCCATCAGTTGCTGAAAAAGTAATTATATGTATGCTGATGGATCTATATGTAGAAAAGTACAGACACACACACACACATATATATATATATATATATTTATTGTACCCTCACTTCTCGATATATGAT